>JAMPIV010001057.1:370000-419135 GCA_024509875.1 Oreohelix idahoensis
AATTCAGTTAAGTCCTAGTTTTATAGATGTGGGTTTTTAACCACTAGAATTCGCGCAGTGTTTATTAAATACATAATTAAATACTCGAGTGTATTATAGGCTTAACGGGAAATTCATCGCGCTTTAGAAGGTTATTTGTTTTCGGTATATTACATGTCTTTTTTTTCTTTCATACAGAGTGATCGTAACCTGTGCGATCCCAGCATTAAGAAAGCAATAAAGAAATCAATCTAAGCAAAGCAAAGCATAAACAGTGTGTAGAGTTCCCCTGACGCAGAACTTGTTGAGACTGTGTAAATTTTTAATCTTTGAGGCGATTCTATGTTTGGAATTCCGCTATCTAACTTATAGCAAAGAAAGCACACCCAAAGACAAATTTAACGCACCATCAAACAACTTAAGTCGTAACGGGAAGAAGAACACTGGCCCGAGCTTTGTTAGTTTACTGACACAGAGAGATAATTCATAATTTCCTGAACAGTGATGTGACTAGTTTTCTCACTGGACTTAAACCATACCTCACGGATAAAGTGTACCAGCACGCGTAAGAATTTTATTATCAGCGGCATAGTCAAATAGACCACACCATCCTCACCCCGGTATCAGAGACCGTGCCCTCCCATAGAAACTGTTATTAAGAAAAGAGACACAACTACAGATTCATTTTCCAGCGATTACGGGATCCTTTTATGTGCTGACCGCCTACCCGATAATCTGGGGCTAGAACTTGAACAAACACTCATACATTTAGTTGAGGTGTAACTGCTGTTGTGTTATTCTATGGAGTGCAAGATTTTTTCACAATCGGTAAGTGAGAGCAAGATGAGTGAAGGCCTTTGCTAGCGCGTGTATGAATGACAGGAAATTAATTCTTTTGTGTGACCATTTTGTTAACTTGCTTACCTGGTAACATATATCTTTTCTGTATACCCTACATTGTTCCTTTAAGTGGGATAGTTGATAATTTGTTAACTCTGTTTAAAACCACCTCCTTTCCATTTGCTTAGTAAAGGGAAGAACAGCTGGGAAGAACAGGTTTTTTTTTCTATCACTTATACCTAACTTGGTAACACCTCTCTCAGAGTAATTAACTTTACTGTTAGGTTAACGTACCCGTGTTCCTGATATTATCTATCTCTGGACTGGGTTTGTCTTTGTCTAATAAGCGGGAAGGGCTTAGTCGATACCAATCTTCTTCACCCCTTCCAAACTTGTTATTTGCATTTGTGTACTTATGATAATTTATGTAATATCTGATATTTTTAGTGATTGATGTTTATAGTGAATAAAATCACATAAACTCATTTAGTTCTGTGTGTTGGATATACCCAAAGCCCAACATTTCCCCTATTCGTTTAATATAGTTTGTATCAACGTCGTGTGTGTGTTTGAAAACACCGAATCGGTGAGCGCGCAGATGCGAGTCTGGAAAACTGGCAAATAATTGTTTGACCAGGAGAGTGAAAGAGAAGATTGAGAGACACGATTTGTCGTAAATAAGTCTGTCTTTACTCCCCTCCAGCACGCTGTGAAGCAACTATTAAATCTCTACATTTTCTATCACTGAGCTTACCATCATCATTTTCCACTCTAAACCGGACCACTATTTCTACGACTCTTTTCTCTCAAAATAAATTTACGACACTGCGCATTGTAGGTCGACTACAATGGATCTCCAACGTCTTCTGTCTCTTGTCTTGGTGGTGCACTCTGATAGACTCTTTCTTGTCCATCTCTTGATGTTACCTTCCCACTTATAGCGCTGTCTTCCCCGTGCATGTTTGCCTTCAAACCCCCCTTCTATTATGGCCTTTAATAAGGTGTTATGTCTTTTTATATGGCCAAAATATTTTAGCTGTTTAATTTTGATTTTCTCCTCTAATTCTGTTTTCATTCGTAGGTTTTCTAGGACCACGTTTTTGTTTTCTTCTCTTTCCGTGAGACGTGTTCAGTTCTTCTATATATCCACACCTCAAGGGCCTCTATTCTTTCTTCTAATTGCTAAGTTCATTGCCCGTGTGTCTACACCATAAAGTAATAAAGAATATATATACTAGTGTAATAGCCCGTCATAAGACGGGAATTACATTCAAAAGCACCAATACCTAACGGCAATTTTACTTATTTAAAAGTATTTTAAAAAACCACTGCATCACCACAGTACACGAACTACGCAGCAGCAGCGAGGATCCCAATATGTGTATACGGGATCACACATTCTATAAATATATTTTTGTGCATACTGTCATTCGCCCATTGTTCTTTGGTAGGTGTTACTATTTTCGGGAGAGTACATATAAGGGAAACAATACAATTAATGTCTAACTTTCAACCAAAGTTGCATCCCTTAGCGTTACTGACAGAAAAAGCTGGTATTATATTATTATATATATATTATATATATATTTATATATATATTATATATATATACAGCGTGTCCGGCAGAATCACTACCAATAACAAATGTCAATATTTCCTCATCCATGTAAGTTAGAATTATTTTTTTATGGCTACCTCGTATAGAAACCATCACATTTTTAGGAGCAGTGAGATAATTGATAAATTGTCCGATAATGTGAAGATAACGCATATGTAATGCGCAGCCGCAGAATGTGAGGACGCGTGTAATGAAAATGGCAGAGTTCACGGTGCAGCAGAAAGTGCAATGCTGTTATTGGCTTGCGGAATTAAAGTTTCCCATTGTTGTGCAAAGGAGATTCAGGCAGGAATATCGACAGAAACCTCCAGAGCGACATACCATAGTGAAATGGCACAAGCAACTGTTGGAAACAGGTTCTTTGTTGAGAAAGAAGGGAAGCGGCAATGAAGCGTTGTCTCCAGATAGAGTTGAAGCAGTTAGCGAAGCTTTTCAACGTAGCCCGCGGAAATCCATTCGACGGGCAAGTGGAGAATTGGGTGTTCCAAAATCTACTTTTCACGATATTGTGCACAAAAGATTGCGGCTTAGAGCCTACAAGATCCAGCTAGTGCAGAAGTTACAGCCAAATGATAAACCCAGACGGGCCGAGTTCGCAAATGCAAAGCTATGTCGCCTCGATGATGACAATGAATTTCTCAATCGTGTGGCAAAGTTCACCGGCATAATTGTAAGATATGGGGAAATGAAAACCCACATGTCGTAATGGAGCATGAGAGAGACAGCCCTAAACTTAACGTGTGGTGTGCCTTAACCTTGAATTATGTGATCGGGCCTTTTTTCTTCGCCGAAGCCACAGTCAGAAGAGCAACATACCTAAACATGCTGCAAAATTTTGCAGTTCCTAGGATACCAGAATGATTCATATTCCAGCAAGATGGAGCACCTCCACACTATGCCAATGAAGTAAGAAACTACCTTCATCAACAATTTCCAGACAGATGGATTGGAAGATTAGGTCCCATTGATTGGCCACCGAGGTCACCAGATTTGACTCCCTTAGATTTCTTTCTATGGGGATACGTAAATAGCTTTGTCTATCAAACTCCGGTGCAGGGACTGGATAATCTTCGGCAGCGAATAATTGACGCTTGTGCATCCGTCACACCTCAGATGCTGCAAAACACGTGGAGAGAGATAGAATACCGTCTTGACATTCTTCGAGCCACTAAAGGCGCTCATGTGGAAATCTACTGAAACTTGGTGGAGATCTACTGAAACTTGGTGAGTTGCTACTGAAACTTAATGAGTTTGCCTAACAGAAAATCAAAATCCGGTCGGTTTGCTATTATTAGTATAATAAATATTGACATTTGTTATTGGTAGTGATTATGCCGGACACACTGTATGTATATATATATATATATATATATATATATATATATATATATATATATATATATATATATATATATATATATATATATATATATATATATATATATATATATATATATATATATATATATATATATAGTTTTTAATTTATGAGTTAACTGTTCAGATGTCAATATTTGTCTCATATTGTTGAATGTAGCTTTGGCCATTCCTATTCTCTTCTTAATTTCTGCTTCACATCTGCCATCTTCTGTTATTATATGACCAAGATATGAGAAACTCTTGACTTGTTCCAGGATTTTCCGATTTATTCTTATCTTTAATGTTGGCTTATCGCCTATTTTGCTAATTATCATAGTTTTGTAGACACATCCCTAGAAAACGTAAAATCATGCATGTATCTTTGCAGTAATATAAACAAAGTTGGAGAAGCAGATAATGATATCAAAATAAGGAAGCAAAGCGACGGGAACATAATCAAATGAAACACAATTGTATCAATCAAATGTTTCTGTGAATATGAGACAAGGCCATGTCTCTGATGAAATATAGAGTTACAGTGCAAACATGCAGTTTTTCTTTTAACTCATGAGCTGTGAGTTCATCCCAGCTGCTCTCTGTGTGATTCTTTTATTCGCAAGAGGAGCGAAGCATCAGTTTTCTACACACACGAACATGGAATCCTGTGTGAACACTGTTGAGAGTTTGTGTCGGTCTAGTAAACTAATGGTTTGTTGCCACTAGACCCAGCCGTTAATTAGCTCGTAAAGTTTACACAACATTCTACCTGCACAAAGTAATGACTGCACGAAAGGTAATCCAATATTTTAAATTACTTTATCGTTCACATCACTGATATTAACAGGAAAAAAGGATCCCGTTACACCCCATTGAGGCATATTGGGAATATGGTGTTAGGCCCATACTTTCTTGACCATCGGCACACTAGGGGTGATGTGGTCAGCATCACGCCGGCCGCCTTAACCTTCCCAGAGTTGCTGTGGTACCCATTTCTGGGGCTGGGTCGACCCAGGAGCCGTTTGTGGCCTTAAAAAATCCCACCTCATCTGGGGATCGAACCATAGACCACTGCGCAAGGAAGCCAGTGCACTAACCACTATGCTACCGCGACTACTGATATTACATCATATGAAATAATGGGGAAAATCTTGCCTATAATTCATGCACTAATCCGTGGACATGGCCATTCACTCTGCCATAAGTTATTCGCATCTTACTGCTGGAGCTGTAAATGTCATTTTTTTTCCCGAGGACATCATTTCTCATTATTCTCAAATATATGTGTGCATGGCAGAGTTGTCCTGGCATACAAATAGAACTCTCTTCCCTTCTTTGTAGAGCATAAGGATTAACAAAGATTAACATACATGCCTAGTTGAAACGTCCGTTCCTTCATTTCGACATATAACAGTGAGATTTTCATACAAGACCCACAAAGTGGAAAAGAAACGTCTTGACACACTGGGTATTCATCGCCCAACTTTTTCTTCTTTTTTTAAAATAAAATTTTGCTTCGTTTTGGCGAGGCGCGTTTCGTTTAACCTAGTCGGTTATATTAGGGCACATGTCCAAATATAAAAGAGAATTAAAAAAAAAATTTTTACTACTCCCCATCTTGACCTATACGGCACTCCTTAACTACACGTTCTTCGTTCAACAGAGTCGAACAAACCTTCAATACAAGACAATCGATTTTACGCACACAAAGCATCTGGTAACACTACAATTTGTTTTATGAATGTCTTTAGTTCAAAATAAAGTTATTAAAGTTGATTTGCATGCCCAGAAGTAAAGTTTATATAGGTTCTGACATTTTTTATCATTCTTCTTAGTCATGTGCCATGCCAACTTTTTTATGCTGACTACTTATATCGCTTTGTTTAATCGTTACCTTCCTCATACTGATTGGTTGTTTCACTCTGTTTAGTAGTCAAACTTCTTGATACTGATTGGTTGTTTCGCTCTGTTTAGTAGTCAAACTTCTTGATGCTGATTGGTTGTTTCGCTCTGTTTAGTAGTCAAACTTCTTGATACTGATCGGATGTTTCGCTCTGTTTAGTAGTCAAACTTCTTAATACTGATTGGTTGTTTCGCTCTGTTTAGTAGTCAGACTACTGATTGGTTGTTTCCCTCTGTTTAGTAGTCAAACTTCTTGATACTGATTGGTTGTTTCGCTCTGTTTAGTAGTCAAACTTCTTGATACTGAATGGTTGTTTCGCTCTGTTTAGTAGTCAAACTTCTTGATACTGATTGGTTGTTTCGCTCTGTTTAGCAGTCAAACGTCTTCATACTGATTGGTTGTTTCACTCTGTTTAGCAGTCAAACCTTTATTCTGATTGAGTGTTTTATTCTGTTTAGTAGTCAGCTTTTTCATACTTATTGGTTGTTTAAGTCTGTTCTGTAATCTTCTTGCATACTGATTGTTTGATTCACTATGTTTAGTAGACAGCTTCTTCATACTGATTGGTTTTTTCTGTTTTAGTAGTCAACATCTTCTCACTGTTTGGTTGCGTCGCTCTGTTTAGTTGACAACCTCTTCATCTACTTGATGCTGAATGTTTAAAATATATATCGTTCTGATACTTATCTACCTCTTGCTGTTAATGCAGGAACATCAGCTCCAATGTAGCGTACAATTATCTTAGGCCGCATCTAAGAACTTTCGATTCCATTGCATTATTTTTAATGGGAATTGATTACATTTTGTCACTTTCTACAAAGTGCGTGAATTTTTACTACGCTAGACCACTCTGAGAGTCACGGAAGTATGACAAGATACAGTCAGATAGACAGACAAAGAGACAGGCAGGCAAACAGACAGACAGACAGGCAGATAGATAGATAGATAGATAGATAGATAGATAGATAGATAGATAGATAGATAGATAGATAGATAGATAGATAGATAGATAGATAGATAGATAGATAGATAGATAGATAGATAGATAGATAGATAGATAGATAGATAGATAGATAGATAGATAGATAGATAGATAGATAGATAGATAGATAGATAGATAGATAGATAGATAGATAGATAGATAGGTAGGCAGATAGATAGATAGATGGGAATCTATTATGAAATCTTACTGTAAAAACATTTTTCTTATGTGAACGAATTTCTGACGCTATTATTAAAGTTAACACTAACTATTATATTTTGTTACAACCGTAATTAAGTTTTTACGCCCTGTTCAAAAGTATATATACACTGGCAGACAGTTGGATTAAAGATTCCGAAACTACCAGAGCAGATGTCGATGACGCCGTGAAGGGGGAGGATCCGTAGAAAGATGGCCAAAATATTCGGAACATATTTTGGAGCATCTGTATTTACTCATGTCCGCGAACAATTTTCTCTTCGTGACATTTTCTTCTCTTTTTTGTTCAATGCCACTTTCTTCAGCCCACTTTTGACCAGGTCACGCTAGCATGTTTTCCAGTTATTTCCTCGTTGTGATTATCATCATACTATCGTCATTTTTCATTGTCATTATCAACCGTTGTGTGACATGAAAATGGAGGCAACCCTGATCGATCACTTTATTCTCATCGGGCCCCTCACTATTTGGGTTCAAGCAACGATCGAACGTGGATTTCCCTTGCTGGCTAATTAAGCATGCACAATTAAACACGTGGAAGCCAGGTCTCTCTATGGCCAACTGTCCGATTCTTAGTTTAGCCATGCCTCCTGTCCTTTGTTTCAAGCACTAATAATCCAACTATTCATAATTAGCTGTCTTCTCTTTAAAAAAAGGACGTTTACCTGCTGTCAGATTACGCCATCACGTCAGCGCTTGATCCCTGAAACACGGGGAGGGCGAGGCCACGGGCTTTGTAGTTTCTAAAGAGAGAACGGTTCGTTAATTGCAGTATCAAGGGGTGTTAACCACTCACCGACTGCAAGCCCTTTGATCGTGCTCCACGAGACGCAAATTTGCTCACCTAGGGAAACGAACATAAAAGCTCGCTCGCTAGGGAAACGAATCTACGGTAGGTTTTGGTGTGATTTTTGACTTTGATTCAAGAATTGAACGAAGAATCTACGAGAGGTGTGAATTTCCTCATAGGGGAGGGAAAAATCCTCCATTTCATACATATAGTCATGCTCATCAAACTCCGTTGTCAGTTTGTTATCAGGATTTCTTGAATGGTCTAGCGTGCATTTTTGGAGTCTTATTTATCTGGATTTCCTATAGAAATACGTGGAGATTTATTTCAGTTTCTTGTGCTGCGGTAAATATATAGTTATTAGCATCAAAGTGATTTAATTGGTTAAGTTTCATTATATTTCACTGGGATTTTTGTGTTAATTGAAACGTATTAAATAAACATGTAGCAAAAGTCTCCAGCGGTAAAGGTAAATTTAATCACCCGCTATGTCCCCAGTGAGAGATGCTTCAAATAATTTATAAGCCGCTAGGCGATTGATAATTGATGTAACGCAATTTAATTCTATTCATACGTGTGTAATTTTCTAAACGACTAGCGTTCATATCTCGTGTTTTAAACCGTTAAGCTAAACTAGACACACTCGCGGGTTTTTTTGTGTGTTAATATATATATATATATATATATATATATATATATATATATATATATATATATATAAAAAAATATATATATATAAATATATATATATATATATATATATATATATATATATATATATATATATATATATATATATATATATATATATATATATATTTATATATATATATTTAGATATATATATAAATATATAGATAGATTTATAGATATATATATATATATAATATATATACATACAGTACTTTTGCAAAAAAATGGCAGCCATATTTTCGCAACGCAGCACACTCATAGAAGCAAATAATAATAAAAACTGGATGTCCAGAGGAAGATTGGTATCTCCCCTATTCTATTAACAGTGGTTTCAGTACAATATAATGTTGCCTTCTCCCAGCAAGGCAAGCCTGGATGCGGCGAGGCATACTTCCCACAAATGTTTGTAGGTAATTGTGAGTCAGACTGTCCCAGTATTTTTCAGCTACCTTCTTCAATTGTTCAACGTCTCTGAGTCCACTCTTTTTAAATGATTCTTGAGTAGTGCCCAAACGTTTTCAATTGGGTTTAGGTCGGGACTGTTGTTGGGCCACTTCAGCACTATCACATTCTTCTCTTGCAGCCATGCTTTGGTGGTATGAGCTGTATGCTTTGGGTCATTGTCATGTTGAAATGTGCACCCATCGGGGGTACATCGGGACCTGCATAAATGGCAGAAGGTGTCACTCTAGTATGTCGATGTACCTTTCTTTCGTGAGAATTCCTGTGAAAACACACAGTGGGGTGACACCTCTTGCTGCCACCCCTCCCCAAAGATGGAATTTATGGGTATGTTTCGGTCGCTGGTACACAGGCGTTACAGAGTCTTTCATCCAAATATTTATTTGAGCAGGATATGACCAAACAGAACATTCATCTGAAAAAATCACATTGTCCCATGACAAATGTTGGTGTTCGTGGCACCAGTTCAAGTGCATCTGTTTGTGAGTCTCTGTGAGAAATGGTGACAAAATTACCCGCTTTTTTGTGTAATTCATCCTGTGTAGCTCCCGGTTGACAGTAGCATTAGATACCTCTGGGTTTCCCAACTCGATCATGCGCTGCCGTATGTTTTCTACACTCTTCATTGGCCCAGCCCGAACGATTTGGGCGAGACGCCGATGGTCCTTTGTGTCCAAAATTCTTGACCCCCCACTACCTTCTTTTCGCTCGATTCCATTACTTGCTTTTAATTTACTCACAACTCTGTAGACAGTCTGCTCAGGAATGTTCAAGGTTTTAGAAATGTTGGAACATGTTTGATTTCCTTCATTCCAAAGCTGTGAAATTAACATACACTTTGACTTTGTATCCATTTTCTGCCACTAGCATTAGAAATTGTCGTCTGCTCTATTATCAAGGGACTTTACTCTGCGCTCATTTTTTTTAACTTTTGGTAGTGTGTGCTCACTTAAGTGGAGTGTAAATTTGGGGCAGAACATGCATATTTAATTAGATTTCAGCATATTTAGCTGAGCAATATGACTGCCATTTCTTTTGCAAAGTACTGTATATATATATATATATATATATATATATATATACATATATATATATATATATATATATATATATATATATATATATATATATATATATATATATATATATATATATATATATATATATATATATATATATATATATATATATATATAATACCGGAGTGGTTAAAATAGTCTTACCCAAAAAAATTAACGCGTGTCAGGATATGATTTATATTATGATTACATGTTTATCAATTTTCTACATATAGGCTGGTCATACCTTGCGTCCTAGCGTTTCTTATGGTCTTATTGACTTTGGTTCTTACACCATCCAGCGATTATTGTGGTTAAATCTTCGTGTTGGGATCCCTATGTGGTCCATCTCTCCATCCATGAGAGTAGTAAAACCAAGAACTTTAACAATAAGCCATTTTAAAGTATAACGGGAGAAGAACAATTGCCAGAAGCCATTCCATAAATATTACTGATCTGCTGTGGCAGAATTTATATCACTATTTTTTACACATGACAGTAAACGTTTTCCTACTGGATTATCCCCCTAAAAAACTCACTGGTTATACTCGGCCATCACTTCATTGAACAGCCGAGGAGTATCATTTTCCTAAAGTTCTTTTTTCATCACGCCATAGAGTGTCTTAGCTACCAGCGGCGAGACCCCACCGGACCAATATATCTTTACATATATATATATATATATATTCAATTCTGAGGACAGTGGCACCCCATAGAACCCTTACTCCAAACACTAACTGCAGTGAAAAGAGAAATATCCTGGAACAAAAAAAATAACGCCTCGATTTCAGCAACTACGGAAAAATAGCCGACAGCAAACCCCGTTAGTCTGGGGCTGAAATAGACAAAGCAAAAGACTCTGATTGTTTTAGGACTTACTAGAGTTTTTTTTTTTATTCCATGGAATGCCTGCTTCAACGATTGGTAAGTGCAGATGAAAGTGGCCACTGTAAGCGTGCATTGAATGAACGAAATTAGATAACCTTAATTTTCTTTTTCTTGCTAACATCAGTATACTTAATTTCTTTTTCTGGGTTTTTTTCTTTCCCTCCCTAATCTGCTTAGTCACGGGATAGATTAAAAATTAAGAACCTGTTCCTATACCCCTTAATGATTATTGCATACCCCATCGTTAAAATTGATCTCTCTTTGGGTTAATTACCTCTGATAGTAATTTTCTTTGGGTTGTTTTCCTTTACAAGAGGGGAGGGCCTATTGAGATACCCGGCACTATTTGTTTTCCACTATGTCTGTAACTATGCTTTATAAATGTAACATGATTGATGTTGTGTTTTTTGTTTAGTGATAATAAACATAATGAACCTTTACTTACCCATTGTCCCTGTTGCGTGATAAATTCTCGCAACATCGTTTTATTTCAATATCTGTTTTACAACGCAAGGGCAACAACTGCTTGAAATTTATAGTCACTTTTCTCGGTAAGCATTTGTCTTCTCGCGTTGGTATCGAATGCAGTTAACTTTTGAGCTGTGGTCATTTTTGCGCTGGACTGCGCATGACTTGTCTTGTTGTTTGGTCGATCGGTTTCCGCCCACCACTAGTGGGAGTGAGCGATTTGGAATGGGGAAAGAGATGCCTCGTTGAAGAGGGGATCTCCGCTTTTTTTTGTTCTGTCAGGGATGTGTAGTCCTCTTATGGATATTTCGTTTAGTCGAGATAATACCTCTAGTGTTTTCCCACATGTCGGGAGGCGTGATATTTCTGTGTATTTCATGAAAGCAAGGTAAATTGACTTTTTCATTAACTCTATTGATTTTGGGTCGTGAGCGATTTCGATTCATAGCCTGTCTGCGAAAGTCGTCGTCACGAGATGTTTCTTTCCCAGCTCACATGTCGCTGCATTGTACTGCATCGGTTGATGCAGGTACCAAGGACCATTACTTGCTACTTTGTTAAATGAACTAGGTTTAGAAAACCTTTATTATCTAGAGGATATTTTTGAGGACATTATTTATACTTCGGCAGACGTGTCTGTCTTGCTGAAGTCAAACTAAGGAGAGTGAACTGATCTCATACATCTGGTTATCTCCTGGCTGTTATAGAAAAGGATGGAGTTTTCCACCTGACTACATTTACAGCACTATGAAATATAACATGCATCTGACTCATCATTGTAATGCTGTCTACCGTCTATTGCTGTATTGAATGTTGCTGTGATAATGACTGTTTGATGTGCCTACACATTTGCGTAACCATTTTGTCACTGTGGCGTCCACAATAAATAATGAAGAAAAACGTCAACGGCTGTTTCAAGACTCATTGACTTTATACGTCGTGAGTTTACTGACGTCCTATGTGGATTGCCCTGTTATTGTTGCATGAACATTGTTTTGACTGAACACATCTACACACTACACAAAACCAGACATGCGGATGCCATCCATCATCATATGGCATCACGCATCATTTGGTGGCCAGTGTCTACATTTGAGCACTTTATTGAGCAGGGTAAATTGCTTGGGAAGACTGGTGATAAGTTAGAAGAATTTGCAACTGCTCGATATGATAAAGCAATGGAAGCTGAACAAAAGAAACTGCATATGGAAGCTGAACAAAAGAAACTGCAGATGCAGGTGGATGAAAAGAGATTCCAAATGGAAATGGAAAAACAAAAAAGGGAATCAGAAGCTGAGGAAAGAAAGCTACAGCTAGAGGCTGAGAATAAAAGACTTGAAAAAGAAGCTGAGAATAAAAGACTTGAAAAAGAAGCTGAAAATAAAAGACTTGAAAAAGAAGCTGAAAATAAAAGACTTGAAAAAGAAGCTGAAAATAAAAGACTTGAAAAAGAAGCTGAAAATGAAAGACTTCAAATGCAGGCTAAAGCTGAAGAAAGGAAGTTACAAAGAGAGTCTGATGAGAGGAAAGCAAAAATGGAACATGAAGAAAAACTCTTAGCTTTAGAGTTGGAGAAATTGAAATTGACGAGCATGAGTAATGGTAATGATTCAAACAAGGGTTCATCTTCTGGGAAGGCTAATAATGATACTTTTAAGATTAAGTTACCAACATTTAGTCCTTCCAGTGATGACATAATGTTCTATCTGGACAGATTTGAACAAGCATGTACAGCTCATAACATAGACAAAGCAAAATATGTTTATCAGTTATCAGGGATACTGACAGGTAAAGCTCTAAGTATATTAAATATGGTGGATGAACCTGACAAGAGCAATTATGAGGTTGTCAGGGCCGCTTTGTTAAAGAAATATCAGCTTAACGAAGACGGCTATCGTCTACAATTTAAAAACATGTTACCTGAAAATGGAGTTGAATTCTCCGAGTTTATTGCAAGAATACGCATTACTTTCTCACGATGGGTTGAACTATCTGTCATGAAATATTCTAATCCACATATATAAATTATTAGGTAAATATGAAGCCTAACAAATAAAATTAATAAAGAGAAGAGCAATGGTAAAATGACAGTGCTGTCACAAGGAATGTACTCGAAATCCCCCTTGTTTTCTGCTTCGTCTGCAAATTGTAACGCTTTCACGTTGATAGTAAAAGCTTACTGTATTATACCCGCTTTCTTCAATGAAACGTGTGCTGTATTTCTTGGAAAAACATTAAGAGGCAGACTGCGTAATGACCTAAATTTTAAATTCCATTCATGTCTTTTTCTACATTACGTTACCAAAACGAACGAACAGTTGGACTAAAGGATAGCGAGAAGGGAGAGGAAGCCGAACACTAAACACGCTTCGCGCGATACGCAAATGCTGCCATCACGCGTGTAAGTCTACATGCACTAATTTTTTTTTCAGACGGACAGTGATAAAATACACTACCCTTTCCCAGAGTTAGGTTTATAAATCATAACAGACTCTTATTAGAAAAGATAACAATAGATGGGTTTACGTTTGAACACATAACAGTACCCAGACAGCACATCTTCCAAACAGGAGGTAGAAGAAATTGCATATTTTGAACGCAGCCACGTAGCTCCTTTAAATTAGTATTTTTGGGTTCCTTAGGGCTTGCTGACAAATAATATGTAAAACGTTACGCAAATAGTCCAGGAATTAATAAATTATACCCAAAATAAAATAGTGAGGCTGCCTGACAGCATGAAATCATTTCTGCTCATAAAATTTTTTATAACGTGTTTGAAAAAAAATTTACGTTACAGAAATAGCCTACCATGTAAACTCCAAATTGATTGGAGCGCAACAAATGAAAGCCTAACCACGATTGGTCGGGCTATAAATACTATCTTGGTTGTTAGGGGAGACGGGAAAAGATAACATTTTTTCAAACACTTGTCGAAACGTGGCTCATTGGTCAGTCTCGCTGATATACACACTTGGGAGCGTTAGTTCGAGACCACTTGTTTAAAATAGCTTGATAAAGCATCAGTGCGTTGAAGCCAGCATATATTTGGCTAAATAAAAGCCTGGAAGATAAGCAGAAGGAAATTTGTGCCAGTTTGTGCCAGAATTCATTGCTAATCAACGTATCTGTGTTATTCGTATGAATTGTGGTAAGCTTGAACCATTTAATATCTTTTAATGAAAATTGAATGTGAATTGTTGATTTATGCCTGTATATATATGTGTAGTTCAGTGGCAAACGTGAGGTAAAGCCTAAAATGCTCCAGCCTGAACAGAGGGTGTCGGAGAGAAGTAAAACGGCATGGAATGGCCAAATAGTACACTGACACCTGGATGATTGATTAGACAGAAATAATGCTGGAAGTGCAGAGGCGTAGTGACCATTAAGGATGGTAATGCTGGTATAAAGTATTTCAGATGAAGCTGACTGTTGGCCTAACGCTCTGAACGCAATGTTTGTGCTGTATTGTGATCAGTGTAAAAGAGAATATAAATTAGTTATGAAGTAGAAGGTACATCCTTCTTGATTTCAGGGACAGTGGTCTTGATGGTAGTGAGCAGCATCTGGTCAGAGATTTGCTGAATCCAGTGTCGGACAGCATACTCCTTGGTCCTTTTAGCTATCAGTGAGGTGTCTCCAGAGCCCAGAGAGAATTCGAGCAGAGGAGTCCTCTCCTGCCGCCATCACTCAAGATAAGCAGAGTTGGCCAGCTGAGCTCAACATTATGCCCCCTCATCTTGAAATAACTTTATAAAAATACTATTCAGAGGGGAATTTACTTGTCTTAAAATCAGGAACTGTGAACATCTCCAATACTGGTCCCTAAAGACAAACTATTGAAGTCATGATGACAAATACCAACAGAGCTTGAACAAAACAAAACCAGTATTACCTCATTTTACTACTACACAACTGACACACATAGAACATTTGTAATAATATATGTCACTACAATATTCATATTAAATACATTCTGTACATAACTTGTAATTTAAATTGATTGTGATTCCTGGTTCCCTTGTAGTTGAATCAGGACACATATTCATTCATGCTAGTAATGAATACATATTGTTATTTGAACCGTTACGAGTGACTTCTTTAAGCTATTCTCATAGAGTGTTATATGTATGTGAGTGTCACAGTGTTGTTAAGAGTAGTGGATTAAATTAAATTGTTTATCTGTCTGTTGTTGTGACTTACACTTCACCATACTCATACCCTAGACACATAACGTAGCATCACACTATTCCAGAATAATTCTGACTGAGATATATAGATATGTGGTAGCAAGTAAGGTTATCTATAATACACTACTCTTAATAGATATAGATACCTTCACAGCTGATCTCAGTCAGTACACTAAGTCCCCTATAAATATTTATAACATCCCACTTCACCACATATATTGGGGTCTCGCTCTTGGGATTTTGAATCTTTCCCTATTAAAAATATTGGGGTAATTCACTTCAGGGAATATAAGAATTAAAAGGTATCCTTGGGTGGAATTAAATAAGGTTGAGCTCACGGTGCCTGTGTTGTCCATTAGAGATTGAATTGTTGGTTAGACATTGTATAAATTTACCTAATAGACAATGGCGGACCTGGCCAAATTTCGATCTGCTGCGGTTCAGACTGCAAAAGAGTTAGGATTAGATGGGCAAGTTATGGTTGCCTATGTCACAACGGAATGTGACAAATTTATTGAACGCGAAGAAAGAAGATTAGAAAAAGAAGCCGAAAGAAAGTTAGAGGCTGAGACTAAGAGGTTGCAAGCTGAGGCTGAGACTAAGAGGTTGCAGATTGAGGCTGACAAAGAGGCTAAAGCATTGGAAGCCGAGGAAAGAAGACAAGCTGCAGAAAGAGAAGAGAAGAGATTAGCTGCAGAGAGGGAAGCAGAAAAGGAGGAGAAGAGATTACAAAGGGAACATGAGTTACGACTAAGGGAGTTTGAGTTTCAAGGCCATGCTCCTGAAAATGGTGCCAGTCCCTTTGCCTCTGATGCTACGGTTACTCAGGGAGCCTCGACCTCAGCTATGAACTTTCATTTAGATCATTTTGTTGAGAAAGACGATGATATTGAGAGCTATATAAATAGGTACGAACTATTAGCTACCACGTATGGGTTAGAGAGAGAAAGGTGGAGCTTAAAGTTATCTCAGGGACTTCGTGGGGCAGCTTATGAAGTTTTTGCAAAAATGAGCAGAGGTGATCAGGAAAATTATGACATGCTAAAGCAGGCTCTTTTGTTAAGGTATGAAAAGAATGCAGAGTTTTACAGGAAAAAATTTAGGAATGCTAAACTACTGTCAGGTGAAACCTATCACCAGTTCTCTGCACGAATAGAGACATACTTGGAGAAATGGACTTCTCTGGGGAAAACCCAAGATCTTAAGGAAATGGTCCTTATAGAGCAACTAAGAGAGTCCATGGCTCCAGACCTGAGAAAGTTTCTCATGGAACAAGGTGCAGAGAGGCTGGGTGAGTTGCTAAATGTTGCTGAAAGGTATCAAGCAGCTCAAGCAGAGGTAACAGGTAATAAAAAGAAACAAGTGGATAACTTTAGGGCACCACAGAACTTTAATAAATTTGATCCTTAGGATCAAAATAAAGGTAAGCACCAATTTGATAGGCCACGGTATGAAAATAAAAATAAATTCCCACAATTCGATGAAAGGAAATATGATGAAAGAAAATCTTTCAACCAAGGAAAAAAGGTGGTGTAAGAATTGTCAGATGGACAATCATGACACTGACCGTTGCAGAAGGAAACCTGTGTATATGGCAACCCTTCAGGTCAGGTCGACCTCAAGACAGGAGGAGGATATTATGTTAGATACCACTCCAGAAGAGATGAGGAAGGCACAGGCTGGGGATAAAACACTCAAGCCTTGTTTCAGAAAATTGTCAACTTGTCATACAACTCCAGGCAAGGGAGATTTTTTACATGAAAAACAAGTTGATGTATAGGAAGACTGGAACTAGATCCAATGGTCACGGACAGCTGGTTCTTCCAAAAAGATATAGGACAGAATTAATAAGGAGCCTACATGTGAAACCAGATGGGGACCATGAGAAGATAGGTACCATCATTCAAAAGGTGGCTCACAATTATTATTGGCCCAAAGCAAGATGGGACATTGAGAATTTTGTAGAAAGGTGTAGCATAGCACATGAGGGAACACCCACAAGTGGGAACATGGATCAGGACCTGGACACGCCACGGGGCAAAATTAGGCCTGATAATAAAAAGAAAAATAAATTTGATAAAGTGGACCAAATGGAATGGGAAGCCCCTTTTCACGGACAAGCTTCACTTAACTGTTTTACAATGGCCACTATGCGGAGAGTGCAAAAAGATGTCTTACCCCAGGATAAGCCGAAAATCCCTCAATCGGACTTAAACAAACTGGAGGAAGAGGATGTAGAGAGGAAATCTCTCATCAAGAATTTTAAGAGGGGAGAAAGCCCCAAAAGAAAAATTGGTAGCGGTCGTTTTGTGAATGATAATTCTGGGAGGAAAAATCATCACTATAAAGCTTCAAGTGGAAGAGACCATACCGGTGCATGGACAAATAGGTCCACACAATTAAAGGTCCATATGTAGCTTTGTTAAGAACGTGGACTGATGAAAAGGCAGAGGAAAACATTACATCTTCATACCAATATGTGAATGAGCTGACCACTCGGTTGAAAACTGGCTGGAAACTTGCCAATGAAAATTTGAAACAAGCCAGGAAGAAACATGCTGCCTATTATAACAGGAAGGCGAAAGACAGAAATTTGGCTGTGGGAGAGAAGGTACTGCTTCTTTTGCCTGGGAGTCAGAATAAGTTACAAATTGGATGGCAGGGTCCATATACAGTTCTAGAGAAGGTGTCTAGAACAAATTATAAGATAGATAAGAAGGGGAAAGAAAAAATCTATCATGTGAATCTCCTGAAGAAATATTTGGAAAGAGAACATCAGGAAGAGACACACTTGTTGACCTTGTCCATCGCCATGGAGATGAAAAAGGAACCACTTTCATCATTTGAATATCCATTACACCCCTGTGAGACAGCAGCACAGGTGAAAATCAGTACACATTTAACGAAAACTCAGAAAGAGAGAGTGCAACAGGTTCTAAAGAATCATGCAGAGGTGTTAACAGACCGACCAGGGCATACAAACCTATTGGAATATGATATGAAACTCATAGACTCCACACCTGTCTGTATGAAACCATATTCGATTCCGTTTGCTAAGGAAAAAGCTTTGAAGGAAGAGATAGACTATCTATTGAAGGAAGGAATTATTTCGCACAGTGAGTCTTCGTATAGTTCCGGTGTTGTACTCTTAAGGAAGCCCTCTGGAGAACATAGACTCTGTATAGATTACAGGAGACTGAATGCTATTACAGAAGGACAGGTGGATCCATTGCCGGATACAAATCAGCTGTTTGCCAGACTAAATAAAGCTAAATATTTCTCAAAAGTGGATCTGAGTAAAGGATACTATCAGATTCCAGTAAAGCCTGAGGTTAGACCATACCTAGCTTTTAGTACCTCAGAAGGACACTATGAGTTTAATAGATTGCCATTTGGATTGAAGAATGCGCCTAGTGTCTTCTCTAGAATGATGAGAAAATTTTTGGATCCTCTGAATAATCCCTGTATAACAAATTTTATGGATGATATCCTTATAGCAACAGAAACATTTGAGGAACACATTGACTCTCTGAACATGCTGTTTGATCGACTTAGGGAGGCAAATTTAACAGCCCGTCCAACCAAATGTTGCGTTGGATGTAAAGAATTGGAATTTTTGGGACACACAGTTTATCAGGGAAACATGACCCCTGACCCAAAGAATTTAGAGAAACTACAGAAAGCCCCGAGACCACAAACCAAGAAGGACGTGAGATCCTTTGTCTCATTATGTGGTTTCTACCAGAAGTATATCAAAAACTTTAATTCCATATGTGCACCTTTAACGGAATTGACACGTAAAGGACTTCCAGATCGCATTACATGGACACCACAATGTGAAATGACTTACCAAGAATTGAAGGAAAAGCTCACAAGTAAACCCATTTTGAAATTACCTGACTTAAGTCAAGAATTCATAGTAAGGACGGATGCAAGTAATATTGGGTTAGGTGCAACTTTACTACAGAAATCAGATGCATTGGATGGGGAATTAAGCCCAGTGGCATATGCTAGCAGAAAGTTGAATAAAGCTGAAATCAACTACTCAACTAGCGAAAAAGAATGTCTTGCAGTAATATGGGCAATAAAGAAATTCAATATTTATCTATATGGGAAGGCATTTAAGTTGCAAACTGACCACAAACCTTTATCGTTTTTAGCACAGGCTAAGCATGAGAACTCTAGGTTACTCCGATGGTCTTTGCTTCTGGCTCCATATAATTTTAGCATTGAATATATATCTGGAAAAACCAATCTGGGAGCGGATTTTTTAAGCCGCCATCCGTGTGATGAGAATCACCGTAAACCCCAGAAATAATAATAAATTTCTCTATGTGTATATAGAATAAAGGACTGACATATAATGTCTGTTTTAAGAGGGGAGGTGTCATGAAATATTCTAATCCACATATATAAATTATTAGGTAAATATGAAGCCTAACAAATAAAATTAATAAAGAGAAGAGCAATGGTAAAATGACAGTGCTGTCACAAGGAATGTACTCGAAATCCCCCTTGTTTTCTGCTTCGTCTGCAAATTGTAACGCTTTCACGTTGATAGTAAAAGCTTACTGTATTATACCCGCTTTCTTCAATGAAACGTGTGCTGTATTTCTTGGAAAAACATTAAGAGGCAGACTGCGTAATGACCTAAATTTTAAATTCCATTCATGTCTTTTTCTACATTACGTTACCAAAACGAACGAACAGTTGGACTAAAGGATAGCGAGAAGGGAGAGGAAGCCGAACACTAAACACGCTTCGCGCGATACGCAAATGCTGCCATCACGCGTGTAAGTCTACATGCACTAATTTTTTTTTCAGACGGACAGTGATAAAATACACTACCCTTTCCCAGAGTTAGGTTTATAAATCATAACAGACTCTTATTAGAAAAGATAACAATAGATGGGTTTACGTTTGAACACATAACAGTACCCAGACAGCACATCTTCCAAACAGGAGGTAGAAGAAATTGCATATTTTGAACGCAGCCACGTAGCTCCTTTAAATTAGTATTTTTGGGTTCCTTAGGGCTTGCTGACAAATAATATGTAAAACGTTACGCAAATAGTCCAGGAATTAATAAATTATACCCAAAATAAAATATTGGGGGTGCCTGACAGCATAAAATCATTTCTGCTCATAAGATTTTTTTTTTAACGTGTTTGAAAAAAATTTACGTTACAGAAATAGCCTACCATGTAAACTCCAAATTGATTGGAGCGCAACAAATGAAAGCCTAACCACGATTGGTCGGGCTATAAATACTATCTTGGTTGTTAGGGGAAACGGGAAAAGATAACATTTTTTCAAACACTTGTCGAAACGTGGCTCATTGGTCAGACTCGCTGATATACACACTTGGGAGCGTTAGTTCGAGACCACTTGTTTAAAATAGCTTGATAAAGCATCAGTGCGTTGAAGCCAGCATATATTTGGCTAAATAAAAGCCTGGAAGATAAGCAGAAGGAAATTTGTGCCAGTTTGTGCCAGAATTCATTGCTAATCAACGTATCTGTGTTATTCGTATGAATTGTGGTAAGCTTGAACCATTTAATATCTTTTAATGAAAATTGAATGTGAATTGTTGATTTATGCCTGTATATATATGTGTAGTTCAGTGGCAAACGTGAGGTAAAGCCTAAAATGCTCCAGCCTGAACAGAGGGTGTCGGAGAGAAGTAAAACGGCATGGAATGGCCAAATAGTACACTGACACCTGGATGATTGATTAGACAGAAATAATGCTGGAAGTGCAGAGGCGTAGTGACCATTAAGGATGGTAATGCTGGTATAAAGTATTTCAGATGAAGCTGACTGTTGGCCTAACGCTCTGAACGCAATGTTTGTGCTGTATTGTGATCAGTGTAAAAGAGAATATAAATTAGTTATGAAGTAGAAGGTACATCCTTCTTGATTTCAGGGACAGTGGTCTTGATGGTAGTGAGCAGCACCTGGTCAGAGATTTGCTGAATCCAGTGTCGGACAGCATACTCCTTGGTCTTTTTAGCTATCAGTGAGGTGTCTCCAGAGCCCAGAAGAGAATTCGAGCAGAGGAGTCCTCTCCTGCCGCCATCACTCAAGATAAGCAGAGTTGGCCAGCTGAGCTCAACATTATGCCCCCTCATCTTGAAATAACTTTATAAAAATACTATTCAGAGGGGAATTTACTTGTCTTAAAATCAGGAACTGTGAACATCTCCAATACTGGTCCCTAAAGACAAACTATTGAAGTCATGATGACAAATACCAACAGAGCTTGAACAAAACAAAACCAGTATTACCTCATTTTACTACTACAAAACTGACACACATAGAACATTTGTAATAATATATGTCACTACAATATTCATATTAAATACATTCTGTACATAACTTGTAATTTAAATTGATTGTGATTCCTGGTTCCCTTGTAGTTGAATCAGGACACATATTCATTCATGCTAGTAATGAATACATATTGTTATTTGAACCGTTACGAGTGACTTCTTTAAGCTATTCTCATAGAGTGTTATATGTATGTGAGTGTCACAGTGTTGTTAAGAGTAGTGGATTAAATTAAATTGTTTATCTGTCTGTTGTTGTGACTTACACTTCACCATACTCATACCCTAGACGCATAACGTAGCATCACACTATTCCAGAATAATTCTGACTGAGATAAGAGATATGTGGTAGCAAGTAAGGTTATCTATAATACACTACTTTTAATAGATATAGATACCTTCACAGCTGATCTCAGTCAGTACACTAAGTCCCCTATAAATATTTATAACATCCCACTTCACCACACTATCTAAGACGGAAAAAACTTATGAAGGACTTATGGACTTAATACTTAGAGACAAAGTCATGTCGTCTGTCAATGAGTCTTTCCTTGCTTTCCTTCATGAACGTAAACCTAAAACAATAAAAGAAATGGAAGATTTCTGTTGCCAATACGTAACTGCGCACCCACACATAACCATGGGTAACTCTAAGGTGAAAGAAGGTTTACCAGTTGCTTCGGCAGCTCCGTATGGTCAAAACTTTGCTCGTAGATCCCAACAAAATTTTGATAGAAAGGGCAGCGGTAATTTCTGTCAAAATCATGGAAACCAATTTCATGGTGATTCTTCTTCGAAGAATTGGAGACAACCTGATAGTGGTCGTTACTATCACCCTAATAATTATAAGCATTTCAAAAGAGGATATGGTAATAGAGGTTATTCCTGCCGAAGACCTCAGAACCAAACAAATAGATGTTCGCATCAATGTGAACATGATAGTAATCGTGGAAACTGGAATTCGAACCAGTATAACAATTACAATAGAGACAATAATAACTGCAGAGATAATAATAACTCTGATAACTTCAGAGGTAATAATAGTCGGGGTAGATCTCAACACAAAAAAAAAAGAGATATCAGCAGGCTAATGCTGTACAACAGGAAACTGAGGGAGCCTGTAATCATGTTGTTGATAGTAAAAACTTTGACGCTGTCACTAGTTCTGCTTTTGACTTTGAGAGAGCAAACAAATGCCCCCCAATGCAGTACTTTATTCGAACCGGGTACCATAACTACTTTGAGTTGTGGTCACCCACTTCCCGCTCTTCCTGCTGCTGTTGCGCATGACGGGAGGGGTTCTTTAATTCTACATAAGGGTCTTGTTAATGATACTCCGGTCTCACTACTTTTCGATTCCGGATGCACCACTATTGGTGTTAGACAATCGCTTGTAGATCCATCTTGTGCTACAGGAAGGGTTATTAAATGTGTCACATTTGGCGGCACTCTAGAAAAATATCCTACTGCTGTAATTCGCATTGCCCCTCCTTTCTTTACTGGAGATGTGCATGCTTGTCTCTTACCTAATCCTATTGCGGACCTTATTATTGGTCGTATTCACGGAGTTAGGGAGTGTACCCCACAGCAGATTGCTGCTTGGGAAGATAATAACATGCAAGCTACAAATGCAGTAGTTACAAGAGCACAAGCTCTACAAACACCCGAAACTTCACTGAATAGTGATAATGAAGTTGATAGCCAAGATAGTCACTTAGTAATTACTCGTGACTCTTTCATAAAATTGCAAGAAGAAGATCCTTCTTTAAAAAAATTCTTCGTTCTTGCGAAGAAAGGTGATCCGAATCAGATACAAATAGAAAATCTTGGATTGCAATGAGAAACGGCGTACTTGTACGTATGGTACAAGATTCGACTACGTCGGCACATTCGCAAATTCTTGTTCCCAAGAGCATGAGAGTCCAAATATTACAACATGCTCATGACTCGCAATGTGCTGGACATATGGGTTTTGCCCGTACGAAGTCGAGAGTCCTTGCGGCTTTCTTTTGGCCTTTTGTCAATAAGGACATTCGTATTTACTGCCGATCATGCAAGGTATGTCAGGAGGTCAAATCTAGAGGACCACGACATGCTGCGCCTATCCAGGCTGCTGACATTCCTATTCGTCCGTTTCAGAAAATGGCCATAGATATTATTGGCCCTTTTAAGGTCAAGTCGGCCAGAGGACATCAGTTTATCCTTACATGTGTCGATATGTGCACACGTTGGCCAGAGGCTATTCCTCTTAAGAGCATATCTACTACAGATATCGCAGATGCTCTTTGGTTGATATTTTCTCGCTTGGGGTTCCCAAGAGAAATATTGTCAGACCATGGCACTCAACTCATATCTGACACTATGTCACAGGTAATGTCTACCTTACATATTGAACGATCTCTCAGTAGTATCTACCATCCTATGTCTAATGGGTTAGTTGAGCGTCTGAATAGAACGCTCAAGACTTTGCTTGGTAAGATTAACTGAAGATCATCCTCAAGATTGGGACAGGGTTTTACCCGCGGCTCTCTTTGCCTATAGAGAAGTCCCTAATGAACACACAGGATTTTCTCCCTTCGAACTTGTCTTTGGCGCGCGTCCACGCGGCCCTATGTCTTTATACACGATCTCATCACTGCCGATGATATTAGCGATGAAACTCAATCCTCATATGAGTATGTCATTGCTCTTAGACAAAAGATCATTGAGGCATGTAAGCTAGCAACTGCTTCATCAGAAATTGCTAAAGAGAAGGCAAGGCAGTTTGCTAACAAGAATAGATGTCTACGACAACTTTGTCCAGGTGACAAAGCATTCGTCCTACTCCCCAGTAGGGAAAATAGACTTCTTATTGCATGGAAAGGTCCGTATGCAATAGTCTCTCGGATTTCCGATGTTGACTATGTGGTCCATATTGATGGAAAGCATAAAACTTTCCACATAAACATGCTTTCGGAATTTCACGAACGTCCGGACTATTTGCTGCCTATTTTCCAGGCAACGGATGATGCTCCTGCACCTCACGGTCATTATTCATCCCTGTCTGTCATTCAGCATGAGGAAGCTACCTTCTCTGATGTCAACCTTCCCCTTCCAGTGGTTCCATTACATTCTACGGAATCTTGGAAAAACGTTCTGTTTCTCCTAATCTTTCTGGTGACGAACATCGACAAGTCTCGTCGATGTTACAAACATTTCAGGATGTTCTCACTGACATTCCTGGACACACAGATGTCATAGAGCATGACATAATTCTTACCGACAATAATCCAATTAGGGTTAGGCCGTATCCTATTCCTATACACTTTCAGTCGCAAGTGGAAAAGGAATTGGATGAAATGATTCAATTAAATATAATTGAACCATCGACTTCACCATATTCTTCTTCCATGGTTATTGTCCGGAAGAAGGATAAGAACATACGAATTTGCGTTGATTAACGCAAATTGAATCAGGTCACAAAGTTCGACGCTGAACCGATGCCTTTGTTAGAAGATCTACTGATTAGACTTTCTAATTCTAGATTCTTCACTAAACTTGACTTGTCTAAAGGTTATTGGCAAGTGCCTTTAGCAGAGCATGCCAAACCTCTTACTGCTTTTTCTACACCTAGGGGTCTATTTCAATGGAAATGTTTATGCCTTTTGGTCTCATGAACGCCCCTGCCACTTTCGTTCGCATGATGCGTCGAATTCTGTCACATCGTTCGGATGTCATCGCATACTTAGATGACATCTGTCTCTTCAGTGATACCTGGGAAGATCACTATTTAGGGTTATATGACTTACAGTCCACTCTACGTGAGAATAATTTGACAGCAAAACCTTCTAAAGCTTTTGTTGGTTTTGGTGAAATCTCTTTCCTGGGTCATCGTGTTGGTCATGGTCTCTTGAAGACAGAAGACCACAATACTTCCAAAATACTGAACATCTCTGTTCCTAAAACGAAGAAACAAGTTAGGAGTCTCTTAGGTTTAATTCAATTTTATGGGAGATTTATTCCAAATTTATCTTCGATCATGGCACCTCTCTCAACATTGTTGAAGAAAGGTTCGCCTATTCTGGTCCGTTGGTCTGAAGAATGCCAATCTTCACTAGACCAAATCAAGAATATATTTTCTTCTCCTCCCATCTTAAGATTACCTACTCTTGATAGGACTTTTGTTCTTCGGAGTGATGCTTCATCTACTGGGATTGGAGCAGCACTGATGCAAGAATATGCAAATACTCTGCATCATGTTATGTATATTTTCTAGAAAACTAAATGCGGCAGAGAGGAACTACTCGGTTTTAGACCGTGAGTTGTTAGCGATGGTTTGGTCAATTCTAAAGCTACAAAGATTCCTCCTGGGCGCACATTTCATTCTAGAGACTGATCAGAAAGCTCTTACAGCTATTCAGACTAAGAATTTGAAGAGTTCGAGATCCACTCGATATGCTATAGCTCTTCAACCTTTTCACTTCACGGTACGAGCTATCCGTGTGCGGATAATGTGATGGCTGACATTTTGTCTAGATGCCCACATGACTCCAACTAATACTTCTGTCCTATATTTCCATATATACAGAGTCATAACACACCTATATTTCTACAATAGATTAGCACATCTGTACTTACTTATATGTACACACTATCGTGCTTTGTTGTCATCTTCTTCTGTTCGTTTTTTAAGATGATAGAGGAGGACTGAGTAGTTAATATAAGGGCCGTTAGTTTACTAAACAGCCACAATTATTAATAATGTATTGTACCTTATGAAGCATATTAGTTATTAATTAACATTATATTGCTTGTACTTTCTCAGAATGTCATTGTTGAGCTGAGGACTTACCTTACGAGTTCTAGATTGTGTACTTACCCTCGGAATACCAGAGCATATGTCCTGGATCGTCATGTAGTTTAACTTTGCTATGTACTTATGTCATTACATGTCAAAGAATGTACTATTTAAATTTTCCTATCAGATTTGTACATCCATTTTTAAAGACAATATTAGAGTATGCTGTTTAATGATGATTATAGTAACTTGCATACGTATATTGTGTTTACATGCTAACGTGATGTGTGTTGGTGACACCTCCCCGATGTGAATATTTTTTGAGACATATTTATTTTTCTGTGAGGTATATCCTCACCAGACACTCTATAATTAGCCTATTGTTTGGCAATTTAATTAATTATCAGCGCATAATTCGTGCGTTTTGAGCCTTGAAGAGGGGATCTCCGCTTTTTTTTGTTCTGTCAGGGATGTGTAGTCCTCTTATGGATATTTCGTTTAGTCGAGATAATACCTCTAGTGTTTTCCCACATGTCGGGAGGCGTGATATTTCTGTGTATTTCATGAAAGCAAGGTAAATTGACTTTTTCATTAACTCTATCGATTTTGGGTCGTGAGCGATTTCGATTCATAGCCTGTCTGCGAAAGTCGTCGTCACGAGATGTTCTTTCCCAGCTCACATGTCGCTGCATTGTACTGCATCGGTTGATGCAGGTACCAAGGACCATTACTTGCTACTTTGTTAAATGAACTAGGTTTAGAAAACCTTTATTATCTAGAGGATATTTTTGAGGACATTATTTATACTTCGGCAGACGTGTCTGTCTTGCTGAAGTCAAACTAAGGAGAGTGAACTGATCTCATACATCTGGTTATCTCCTGGCTGTTATAGAAAAGGATGGAGTTTTCCACCTGACTACATTTACAGCACTATGAAATATAACATGCATCTGACTCATCATTGTAATGCTGTCTACCGTCTATTGCTGTATTGAATGTTGCTGTGATAATGACTGTTTGATGTGCCTACACATTTGCGTAACCATTTTGTCACTGTGGCGTCCACAATAAATAATGAAGAAAAACGTCAACGGCTGTTTCAAGACTCATTGACTTTATACGTCGTGAGTTTACTGACGTCCTATGTGGATTGCCCTGTTATTGTTGCATGAACATTGTTTTGACTGAACACATCTACACACTACACAAAACCAGACATGCGGATGCCATCCATCATCATATGGCATCACGCATCAGTCCCATTATATGTTATATGTAGTTTGTATTCACGTTTGTGCATTTGTGTCACCAAATTGGTGTGTACATGAGTGTAGGGTAACTTGTAAAAATTGTTTAGCAAGGAGAGTAAGTGCGTCTGCAGTTAAATTAATGTCGTAAGATAGGTTGGATTAGAGCAACTACTCGATTCAGAGACTGTCCTTCCTCTTACCCTATCACCCTCGTGAAACAGCAATCTATTTCTTACCCCTTATTCTCACAGAGTTATCACTATAACCTCGGCTCGGACGGGACCATAAATTTCTCAGACCTATCTCATCAAAAATTACGACAACCGTTATCAGTATCTTTTTCATGCTACTATCAAAGTCACCGTTAAAAACACTACCATGTTCGTCATCGTTGTCACCATCATCATCATAATATATTATTTAACCATCTTCATCACCATCGTCATCCCCAACCGTCATCACTATAACTTTTCTGTTAATGCTACTATCAAAGTCACCGTTATTAACATTGCCTCCTTCACCATCGCTATCATCGCAACTAATTTTGTCAGCATCACTATCTAGAGAAAACAGAGATAGACGTGACGACGGAACCCCATAAACATTGGTGCATGTTGATTGTACCTACTTAATAAATTAGTACATTTTTTAAAGTCTATTTACTTTATTCACCATGTCCCTGTTTTTTTAAAAACACTCCATTAAACTATCTTACGAAATTTTATACTCTTCATAAGTGCTTCTCCTTTTTGTTATATTCAGTCTAATATAATCTTCCTAAGTCAGTCTAGCTGATCTTCTGCAGTATATGCTAACATTTTCATTCCGTCCTTCCAACCACTCTTAATTACCTATTACTTTTCAGTCTTCAGTTCTCATTTACTTAATCTGTGGTAACGTCATCATTGGATCCGTCTGGGTGTCTATATTTAAGGCATCCTAACCTCTGACCTTCCAAAACATTTTACGTAATCATGTTAATCTTTATCGTCATCACCAGTTTGTGTCAGTTCCCCATCGAGTTCAGGCCTTAAACAATCGCAGTCCAAGCCTCCATGTGCTGTGCCATCCGTTCAAGGTTTCCCCCATGTCTTCTCCTACTCGATCCTAGTATATCTACACTTTAATTTTTCCAAACTTCTTTTCTATAATTCTTTCTGACAATTTTTACTCTAATCCGTTCAATTCATTGTTTCAATATCTTTCTTGGTCTTTTGCAATTTTTGATTATAACAGCTCTGGGAACATGAGCTTGTTGAGAGATGTAATCACCTTTTGTCTATTGGGGCGGCTCGTGACGATGAAGATAATCCTGTGACATCAGTCTTTATTTTAATTTTTTTCCACTCCGCATTTTGTAATTATTTTTTCCATTCTGCTTTTACTATCATCTTATCGACCTAATCTTCCCTGGTCGTTAACACAATTAGTCTCGCTTCTTCAATCCAATCCATGACTTTTTCTTTATCGTTGATCGATTATTTCTTCGTTTGTCTAATTATTTTATTTATTTTTGGAGCCCTCATCAATCGCCATACTGAAACAATAAGTTGGTCGATCCATTTTAAAGAATTGTAACAATGAATCAATTATTCTACGTGTATTGTAACGGAAATCCGTTGAAAAATCATTAAATCACGGAACCATTGCTCTATATACTTCCGTCCATTCAAATCGATCAATCAGGTCAAGCAATCAATCAAATGCCTTCAGCTCTCCAGGGAGTCTAGGCTTCATAAAAAACGTGCCAAGTCCTCCTGTCACGTGAACATCAACTCAAGGTCTTTTAATATCTTCCTGACCAATATCATTTCTGTCCTCCAGCTCTCTTCTCCACTTCGTTCTTTCCGATCTTCTTCTTCGTTTCACACCTCAGATGTCAACTGAGTAAGTTCAAAGAAAGCAGTGGTCAGACCAGAGGCTGTGTTGAGCTCTCCGTAGATTTTTTTCTCCAGGAATGGTACTGGTGATTGGCCTATGCGTTTTCTCTGACCTTTCCTAATATGTTGGGCACCTTTGAAGCAGATGTTCGGCAGTCATTTTATCGGGCCACAGTCACAGAACCTCATCAGTAGTTCCTATCTTTAAATTTGTTGAATAGACGGTTATCTCAATCTGTTATGACCTGTGCGAAAGTCTGAAGATTACCACTTGTTCACTTCTGCTGAGGCTGGTTAATATGGATTTTTTTTTGTGGCCTGAGATGCTCTTCTTCCCACTTGTGCCTGTACCTGCCATTGATAAAACTCTTGGACTCCTCATAGGTTATAATTTGTGTCAAGTTGAGGAAGTTTTTCCCCCTTCCCTTTGCATTTTTCTGTCATCCCTCTTCATTTCCAGGGATGTTGCAGTGAGAAGGGATCCACTGTATCACGACTCTTTTGAGTACTGCTATGAACACATAGTCTGTGAAGTGCTACTCTTAGGTCATCCAGTTCAGCATTAACTTTGAATTTTCCAGCGTTGTAATCACTGACAGCGCATCTGAGAAGATATCTACTGGTCTCTCTGAGATCGTCTTCTGTCGTTACTTTCGATCTGATTCTACCTCTCTACTTGTGAGAGAGTCCATGATAACCAGGCGTGGTATGAGTAATGCTATCAACATGTTTTTCCTCAATGTATGTCATATCCATCGCCAGCGTCCTCTTCTCATCTCTAGTTCCACTGGTACTTGTCTGGTTCTTGTCATCAGTTCCACTGGTACTTGTCCTGGTTCTTGTCATCAGTTCCACTGGTACTTGTACTGGTTTCTTGTCATCAGATCTATCTGGCGCTTGTTTGGTTCTTGTCATCAGTTTTCCACTGGTACTTGTTGGTTTCTTGTCATCAGTTCCACTGGTACTTGTCTGGTTTCTTGTCATCAGTTCCACTGGTACTTGTCTGGTTCTTGTCATCAGGTAATTGTCTGGTTCTTGTCATTTCCACGGGTACTTGTCTGGTTCTTGTCATCGGGTACTTGTCTGGTTCTTGTCATCGAGTACTTGTCTGGTTCTTGTCATCATCTTGTTCCACTGGCACTTGTCTGGTTCTTGTCATCTCTTGTTCCACTGGCACTTGTCTGGTTCTTGTCATCTCTTGTTCCACTGGCACTTGTCTGGTTCTTGTCATCTCTTCTTCCACTGGCACTTGTCTGGTTCTTGTCATCAGTTTCCACTGGTACTTGTCTGGTTCTTGTCATCACCACTGGTACTTGTCTGGTTCTTGTCATCAGATCTACTGGTACTTGTTTGGTTCTTGTCATCAGATCTACTGGCGCTTGTCTGGTTCTTGTCATCAGTTCCACTGGTACTTGTCTGGTTCTTGTCATCAGTTCCACTGGTACTTGTCTGGTTCTTGTCGTCAGTTTCCACTCGGTACTTGTCCCTGGTTCATGTCATCAGTTCTACTGGTGAAACAACTTGAAAAACCTATTGGTTTTTGTCATCAGATCACGGGGTACTTGTCTGGTTCTTGTCGTCAGTTCCACTGGTACTTTTCTGGTTCTTGTCATCAGTTCCACTGGGACTTTTCTGGTTCTTGTCATCAGTTCCACTGGTACTTTTTTCTGGTTCTTGTCATCAGTACGCCCACTGGTACTTGTTGGTTCTTGTCATCAGTTCCATGGTACTTGTCTGGTTCTTTCATCAGCACCACTGGCACTGTGTGTCTGGTTCTTGTCATCAGTTTCCACTGGTACTTTTCCTGGTTCTTGTCATCAGTTCCACTGGTACTTGTCTGGTTTCTTGTCATCCGTTCCACATGGTACTTGTTGGTTCTTGTCATCAGTTCCACTGGTTACTTGTCTGGTTCTTGTCATCAGATCTACTGGTGGTACTTGTAGAAAGGTTCTTGTCATCAGTTTCTACCAACTTGGTGATCTTGTCACGCCATTTCAATCCTTCATTTTCTAAACAGTGGCACCTATTTATAAAAATGTGTAACCTGAGTCATTGTTGTTTGCCTTTGAGTTTTAGCTTTCGTCTGAGGTCCATAGTTCTCTTCCACCTTGTTTGGCATACATCCTGGGATTTAAAGTATTGTAGTCTAGTAGCTCCTTTATTGCTGCTTCCATTCTAATCATCATCTTCATAATCTCATCATCATTGGTCATCATCATCAATCCTTTGCGCTTCCTACGGGTGTATGCAGCCAGCACAATGAGCAGGGCTACCATGTGCAGGAGGCCTTCTGTGGCCGCAATAGGTTTTACAGATGAAGTTGCTTGCCAGCCCCCATGACACAACACCAGATCTACACTGACCAACAAAAACGTAATCGAATCCAATTTAATGAAAACAAATGATTCATTTAATGTTCTGTTTACGAAACTCTACTTGCATTCCATTTACAGTCACGGAAGCATCAACCAACTCATCGATTAAATTATCTTTAAATAGTGTTTATCACTCATCTTCAATCACGTGTCAGTTAATAAATAAACACAACATTCATTTAATTTCAGCTGACAACACTGAATGCCCTTCCAGGCCGTTTCTGAAAACGCACGTGAAGCAGAACAGCTGAACAGGTAACACGCATTTATTTTTGTACTTTACGTATTAATGTACGTTGTGTAATACATGATTTTATATCTTTAATTTATTTATTATTTTTATAATTAAATATATAAAATTAATTATAAATTTAAATATATATTTTTTATATATAATTTATATTTATTATATATAAATTTTTATATTTATATTTTTTTTATATATATTCTTATACTTTTTATTTATATATTATTTATATATTTATCTTTTTATTAATATATATTTTTTAGTATTTATAATATATCTATAATATATATTTTATAAATATATATAATATATTATTTATAATAAAAAAAATTCTTTTATATAATATATTATTTTATTAAATATTTCTATATATTATTTTAAATATTTTATAATATATTATTAATTTATATATTTTTATCATTATACTTATAATTTATATAATATTAATATATATTATATATAAAATATTTATAAATATTATACTATAATTTTATGATATCTTAAAGAATTTTTATAATATATAATAATATTATAATATTTGTTATATAATATAAAATATTAACCGTTATTATCGATACTTTATAATCTATTAATAATATAAATATATAAAATAATAAAAAATATAAAATATAATATCTTAATAAAATAATAACAACTATATAAAGATATTATAATATATCAAATAATATATATATAATATAAGAATATATATAAAATATAAATAATATAAAAAAAATATGAAAAAATAATTTTATTAAAAAATGCTAAAAGTAATATATACTACTAATATATACATATACATAAATCTAGCTTATATAAAAACTAATGAAAATGTAATGTTCCTGATTTGGTCAAAAATTGGGGTTTCATCATTTTGGATGTCCTATGGAGAATAGATCCATTTACAAAAACTAGTTCTATACTTAACAGGACAAGCCATCATCAAAAAAAATTTCACATGCTCTTACAGCGGTGGGGTTATGTTATGGCCAATCTGGTTTGTACACGAGGATGTGCAAATTTTTATTATAATGTTAAATAATTACAAGTTATCATATTTTGGTGATGACGAACGAGGACACAACCCCCAAAGGAATCAAGCGTGGGAAGGAAAACGCCAAATGATAAAGAACTTTATAATGCCACGCTCTAATAGCAAGGATAATACTCATACATATACACAAGTACATTAATACGTAAGTAAAAATCAAAATGCCTGTTACCTGTTCAGTGTTTTGCTTACGTGCCGTTAGAACGGCATCTGGAAGGCATTCAGTGTCTGCTGACCAAAATAATGAAGCCTGTATGTGTTTATTTATAACAGTGACTTACGTTATTGAAGAAGTGATTAAACACATTTAATAGATAGAATTAATCGATGAGTCAATAGTATGATACTTCAGTGAGTTGTAAAATGCACATAAACATTAATCAAGGCCCAAAGCGCTGCCTGGCGTTCTAATCAAAAAAAATGATCACGCATTATGTTTTCACGCTAGTTACAAACTTGTGATCTGAATTACGTTTTTTGTTTTCACTTATCTTAGATCTGAGGTTGTGTAATTGGGGCTGGCAAAGTCAGTCTAACATACATTAAAAGCCCTACAGCAACTAAAGCCACCTGCATTGGTATTGCTGGACGATTGGTCTTGCATTCTCCGTAGGAAACGCATATTAGGATTATGATGATGACCGATGATCACGATTGAGGTCAATGACTAGGTTGATAATACAAGGGAAGGGTTAAAATACAATGAGAGAATACATTTACTTAATGATCCATTGTGTTTTGTTATGTGATCAATATAATGGCCTCTTTAGGGATTAGAATGGATAAGGGGATACGAGGTTGCGTATATTTTTATTTTTTAATAATTTGATTGACCGCAACAACCCAACGTTGTAATATTTTTAAAAAGGAGAGGTGTTTTTATTGCTTATTATTTTTTAATGGGGGTAAAAGGGAAATCACCGCCTATACAGAACCCACCGATTGCCAATGGCGTGAACAATGATCGCCAATGTAGAACTGATGACCCAAAGAACCAGACTTAGTACCAGTAGATCTGATGACAAGAACCACAACACAGTCCCAGTCAGAACTGATGACAAGAACCTTTGACAAGTAACCAGTGGAACTGGATGGACTAGAACCAGACAAGTACCATTGTGGAAACTGATCCCCCCACAAGAATTCTCTTCCCAGTAATCAGTACCAGTGGAAACGGATGACAAGGAATCCTGGACAATGCCGAGTGGTGCTGATGACAAGTAACCAGGATGTGTGCAAAGTACCAGTGGTTCAACTTGATGACTTAAACCAGACAAGTACCAGTGGTTACTTGATGACAAGAATTGAAAACGGTACCATTATGTGGACTGGACAAGAACCATTGGAAGCTCTGTACCAGTGGAACGAAGTAGACTTGTCCAAGAACCAGAAAGAGACACCAGTGGAACGGTGGGACGAACAGGAGATGCAAGAACCAGACAATGTACCAGTAAGATCAATGATGACAAAAACCATGGGACAAGCATAACCATGTAAAACTGATTGACATGGAACCATACAGTACCAGTGGAAACTGACGACAAGATGAACCAGACAAGTACCAGTGCAAAAACTGATGAGGACAAGAAACCGGGAGGGGGGGGGGTGAGGAACAAGTACCAGTGGAACTGATGACCAACTGGGCAACCAGGACCAATCGCCAGTAGGATCTGATGACAAGAACCAAACAAGTACGGCAGTAGATGCGCGATGATGACAAGAACCAGGACAAGTACCAGTGGACAAACTGGATGACATAGGGAACCAGACAAGTACCGATGGAACAAAGATGACAAGAAACCAGACAAGGTCCCCGGGTGGGGTTGCTGATTGAACCCAAAACCAGGACAAGTACAAGTAAGAACAGATGACAAGAACCAGAAAAGTACCAGTTGGAACTGATGACAAGAACCAGACAAGTGCCCAGTGGTGCAAGAGATGACAAGAACCAGACAAGTACCAATGTGAAACTGATGACAAGAACCAGACAAGTACAAGGAGTGGAACTGATGACAAGAACCAGGACAAGTACCAGTGGAACAAGAGATGACAAGAACCAGACAAGTACCAGTGGAACTGACGACAAGAAAAGCCCAGTTTTAATCGCCAGTAGAATCTGAATGACAAGAGACCAGGACCAAGTACCAGTGGGAACTGATGACAAGACAACCCGACATTTACCAGTGGAACTGATGACAAGAACCAGACCAAGTTAACCAGTGGAACTGATTACCAAGAACCAGAACAGAGTACCAGTGGAAATCTAGCATGACAAGAACCAAAGCAAGCGCCAGTATAGAAATTCTGACTGACAAGAATAACCAGGACAAGTACCAGTGGAAGACTTGATGACAAGAAACCAGACAAGTACCAGGTGGAACTGATGACAAGAACCAGACCAAGTGCCAGTGTAACTAGAGATGAGAAGAGGACGCAGGCGATGGATAATGACATACATTGAGGAAACCATGTTGAATAGCATTATCACATACACGCCTGGTTATGGACTCCTCCACAGTAGGAGAGGTAGAATCAGATCGAAAGTAACGGACAGAAGGAAAGCCTCAGAGAGACCAGTAAAGCATATCTTTCTCAGATGCGCTGTCAGTGGATTACGAACGCTGAAAATTCAAAGTAATGCTGAACTGGATGACCCTAATAGTAAGCACTTCTACAGAGCTATGTCATGCAGTACAAAAGAGGTCGTGATACAGTGGATCCCTTCCTCACTGCAAACATCCCTGGAAAGGAAGAGGCTGTCAGATTATGGCAAAGGAAGGGGGGAAAACTTCCTCAACTTGACAACAAATAGAACCTATGAGGAGTCCAAGAGTTTTATCAAGGTCAGGTATCAGGCACAAGTGGGAAGAAGAGCATCCAGGCCCCAAAACAACAAAAAAATGGATCCATATTACCAGCTCAGCAGAAGTGAACAAGTGGTAATCTATCAGACTCCCCTCGCACAGGTCATAACAGATTGAGATACCGTCTATTCAACAAATTACAGAGATAGGAAACTACTTGAAAAAAAAATGAGTGAATGGACTGTGGGGCACCGATAAAAAATGACTGCCCGAAACATCTTCATCAAAGGTGCCCAACAAATTAGGAACAAGAGAAAACGCAATATGGCCCATTCACCATAACCATTCCCTGGAGAAAAATCTATAACGGAGAATATCAACAGCCTCTGGCTGACCACTGCTTTCCTTGAACTTACTCAAGTTGAACATCTGAGGGTGGAACGAAGTGAAGAAAGTAATCGAAAGACGAATGGAGAAGAGAGCTGGAGACTAGAAATGATATTGGTCAGTGAAGATATTAAAAGAACCTTGAGTTGATGTCCACGTTGACCAGGAGGACTGTGGGCACGTATTTTTATGAAGGCCTAGGACACCCCTGGAGAGCTGAAGGGGCATTTTGATTGGATAGCTTGACTGGATTGATCCGATTGGAATGGACGGAAGATAATAGTCAATGGTTCCGAGATTTAATGATTTTCAACGGATTTTCACAAATACACGTAAGGAATAAATGATCATTGTACGTTCTTTAAAAAATGGATCGACCCCACTTTATTGTTTCAGTATGGATTGATGTAGGGCTCCAAAAAGTAAATAAAAATAATTAGGACTAAACCGAAGAAAAAATCGATCAATTTTAAAAGAAGAAAAGTCAGGATTGTTGAAGAAGCGAGGACTAATTGATTGACTGAAGAAGCCGAGGGAATAATTTTGTGTTAACGGGACCAGGGATGATTAGTCGAAGTTGATAGTAAAAGCAGAATGGAGAAAAAATAATACAAAATGCCGGGAGGTGGAAAAAAAATTAAAATAAAGACTAAAGGACTGATGTCACAGGATTATCCTTCCAATCGTCACGAGCCGCACCAATAGATCAAAAGGTCGAATTACAGTCTCTCAAGAAGCTCATGGTTCCTAGAGCTGTTTATTCAAAAATTGCAAAGAGACAAGAAAGATATTTGAAACAATGGATTGAACGGATAGAGTAAAAAAGTCATGATAAGAATTAAGAAAAGAAGTTTGGATAAAATTAAGTTCAAGACGATTAAGTTTAAATGATAGAAGGATAATGGACATGAAGTACACCACGACTTGTCGGCGTTAAAGTTTAGAAAAAGAATTGATGAGAGTGTAAATAAAGAATAATTTTTAAGTCTATTAAATAGAATTTTTGATAACCGGTAAGGTGGCATTACAGGGTCGTACCTTGTTCTAAGTCCGGGGGGGGCCGGGGGGGGGGGGGCGGGCCCCCCCCGGGTGGGAGGGAGGAGGAGGCAGGTCCGGGGGACACGTTAGTAATGGGGGAGAGTAGACTATACAAGGATCGGAGTAGGAGAAGACTCTGGGGGAAACCTTGAACGGATGGCACAGCACATGGAGGCTTGGACTGCGATTGTTTAAGGCCTGAACATCGATGGGGAACTGACACTAAATGGTGATGGACGATAAAAGATTAACATGATTACGTAAAATGTTTTGGAAGGTCAGAGGTTAGGATGCCTTAAATATAGACACCCAGACGGATCCAATGAAATGACGTTACCCACAGATTAAGTAAATGAGAAACTGAAGACTGAAAAGTAATAGGTAATTAAGAGTGGTTGGAAGGACGGAATGAAATATGTTAGCATATACTGCAGAAGATCAGCTAGACTGACTTAGGAAGATTATATTAGACTGAAATATAACAAAAAAAGGAGAAGCACTTATGAAGAGTTTAAAATTTCGTAAGATAGTTTAATGGAGTGTTTTTAAAAAAAAAACAGGGACATGGTGAATTAAAGTAAATAGACTTTAAAAAAATGTACTAATTTATTAAGTAGGTACAATCAACATGCACCAATGTTTTATGGGGTTCGTCGTCACGTCTATCTTCTGTTTTCTCTATGATAGTGATGCTGACATAATAAGGTTTGCGATGATTGCGATGGTGAAGGAGGCAATGTTAGAATAACGGTGACTTTGATAGTAGCATTAACAGAAAAGTTTATGGTGATGACGGTTGGGGATGACGATGGTGATGAAGAAGGTTAAATAATATATTATGATGATGATGGTGACAACGATGACGAAAACATGGTAGTGTTTTTTTAACGGTGACATTGATAGAAGCATGAAAAAGATACTGATAACGGTTGTCGTAATTTTTGATGAGATAGGTCTGAGAAATTTATGGTCCCGTCCGAGCAGAGGTGAGAGTGATAACTCTGAGAATAAGGGGTAAGAAATGGATTGCTGTATCACGAGGGTGATAGGGTAAGAGGAAGGACAGTCTCTGAATAGAGTAGCTGCTCTAATCCAGCCTATCTTACGACATTAATTTAACCGCAGACGCACTTACTCTTTTTGCTAAACAATTTTTTACAAGTTACCCTACACTCGTGTACACACACCAATTTGGTGACACAATTGCACAAATGTGAATACAACCTACATAATAACATATAATGGGGAACTGATGCGTGATGCCTCTAAGATGGATGATGGATGGCATCCGCATGTCTGGTTTTGTGTAGTGTGTAGATGTGTTCAGTCAAAAACAATGTTCATGCAACAATAACAGGGCAATCCACATAGGACGTCAGTAAACTCACGACGTATAAAGTCAATGAGTCTTGAAACAGCCGTTGACGTTTTTCTTCATTATTTATTGTGGACGCCACAGTGACAAAAATGGTTACGCAAATGTGTAGGCACATCAAACAGTCATTATCACAGCAACATTCAATACAGCAATAGACGGTAGACAGCATTACAATGATGAGTCAGATGCATGTTATATTTCATAGTGCTGTAAATGTAGTCAGGTGGAAAACTCCATCCTTTTCTATAACAGCCAGGAGATAACCAGATGTATGAGATCAGTTCACTCTCCTTAGTTTGACTTCAGCAAGACAGACACGTCTGCCGAAGTATAAATAATGTCCTCAAAAATATCCTCTAGATAATAAAGGTTTTCCAAACCTAGTTCATTTAACAAAGTAGCAAGTAATGGTCCTTGGTACCTGCATCAACCGATGCAGTACAATGCAGCGACATGTGAGCTGGGAAAGAACATCTCGTGACGACGACTTTCGCAGACAGGCTATGAATCGAAATCGCTCACGACCCAAAATCAATAGAGTTAATGAAAAAGTCAATTTACCTTGCTTTCATGAGATACACAGAAATATCACGCCTCCCGACATGTGGGAAAACACTAGAGGTATTATCTCGACTAAACGAAATATCCATAAGAGGACTACACATCCCTGACAGAACAAAAAAGCGGAGATCCCCTCTTCAACGAGGCATCTCTTTCGCCATTCCAAATCGCTCACTCCCACTAGTGGTGGGCGGAAACCGATCGACCAAGAAGCAAGACAAGTTATGCGCAGTCCAGCGCAAAATGACCACAGCTCAAACTTAACTGCATTCGATACCAACGCGAGAAGACAAATGCTTACCGAGAAAAGTGACTATAAATTTCAAGCAGTTGTTGCCCTTGCGTTATAAAACAGATATTGAAATAAAACGATGTTGCGAGAATTTATCACGCAACATATCACCACCTCCTCCCGATAAAAAAAAATGTGGAACATATTTTTTTTTTAAATATCAAAGAGCAAGCGATAAGCGGCTCAAAACGCACGAATTATGCGCTGATAATTAATTAAATTGCCAAACAATAGGCTAATTATAGAGTGTCTGGTGAGGATATACCTCAACAGAAAAATAAATATGTCTCAAAAAATATTCACATCGGGGAGGTGTCACCAACACACATCACGTTAGCATGTAAACACAATATACGTATGCAAGTTACTATAATCATCATTAAAACAGCATACTCTAATATTGTCTTTAAAAATGGATGTACAAATCTGATAGGAAAATTTAAATAGTACATTCTTTGACATGTAATGACATAAGTACATAGCAAAGTTAAACTACATGACGATCCAGGACATATGCTCTGGTATTCCGAGGGTAAGTACACAATCTAGAACTCGTAAGGTAAGTCCTCAGCTCAACAATGACATTCTGAGAAAGTACAAGCAATATAATGCTAATTAATAACTAATATGCTTCTTAAGGTACAATACATTATTAATAATTGTGGCTGTTTAGTAAACTAACGGCCCTTATATTAACTACTCAGTCCTCCTCTATCATTTTAAAAAACGAACAGAAGAAGATGACAACAAAGCACGATAGTGTGTACATATAAAGTAAGTACAGATGTGCTAATCTCTTGTAGAATATATACGGGGGGTTTATGACTCCTTGTAAATCTACAGAAAATATAGGACAGAAGTATTAGTTGGAGTCATGTGGGCATCTAGACAAAATGTCAGCCATCTCATTATCCGCACCACGGATAGCTCGTACCGTGAAGTGAAAAGGTTGAAGAGCTATAGCATATCGAGTGGATCTCGAACTCTTCAAATTCTTAGTCTGAATAGCTGTAAGAGCTTTCTGATCAGTCTCTAGAATGAGAAGATGTTGCGCCAGGAGGGAATCCTGTTGTAGCTTTAGAATTGACCAAACAATCGCTAACAAATCACGGTCTAAAACCGAGTAGTTCCTCTCTCCCGCATTTAGTTTTCTAGAAATGTACATAACAGGATGCAGAGTATTTGCATATTCTTGCATCAGTGCTGCTCCAATCCCAGTGGATGAAGCATCACTCCGAAGAACAAAAGTCCTATCAAGAGTAGGTAATCTTAAGATGGGAGGAGATGAAAATAAATTCTATGATAATGGTCTAATGAAGATTTGGCATTCCTCCAGAACCAAAGGACCAGATTAGGGCGGAACCTTTCTTCAACAATGTAGAGGAGACGGTGCCATGATCGGAAGAGAAAATTTGGAAATCACCAATCTCCCATTAAAAATTTGAATTAAATCCTATACTGAGACACCTAACTTGTTTCTTCGTTTTAGAAACCAGAGGAAGTTTCAGTATTTCTGGAAGTATTGTGGATCTTATGTCTTCAAGAGACCCATGACCAAACACGCTGGACCCGAAAGAGGAAAGAGATTTCACAAAAACCAACAAAAGCTTTAGCAGGAGGTTTTTTGCTGTCCAAATTTTAAAGTCTCACGTAGAAGTGGGAACAGGAAGTCCATAATAACCCTCAAATAGTGAATGTTCCCCCAGGTATTCACTGAAGGAGGACAGAAATGTCCATCTAAGTATGCGATGACATCCGACCGATGTGGGACTGAAATCGGGACCGCATCATTCGAACGAAAAGTGGCTGGGGGCGCGTGCATGAGACCAAAAGGCCATCAATAACATTTCCATTGAAATAGAACCCTAGGTGTTAGAAAAAGCCCAGTAAGAGGTTTGGCATGCTCTGCTAAGGTCACTTGTCAATAAACCCCTTTAGACAAGTCAAGTATTAGTGAAGAATTTAGGAATTTGAAAGTCTAATCAGTAGATCTTCTAACTAAAGGCCATCGGTTTCAGCGTTCGACACTTTGGGACCCTGAATTCAATTTTGCGATAATCAATCGCAAATTCGTATGATCTTATTCCTTTCTTCCGGACAAGTAAAACCCTTGAAGAAGAATATGGGTGAAGTCGATGCGTTCAATTATATTTTTAATTGAAATCAATTTCATCAAATTCCTTTTTGTCCCCACTTGCGACTGAAAGTGTAAATTGGAATAGAATACGGGCCTAACCCTAATTGGATTATTGTCCGGTAAGAATTATGGTCATGTTTCTATGACATCTATGTGTACCAGGCTTGTCCAGTGAGAACATTCCCTGGAAATTTTTTGTAACATCGACGAGACTTGTCGATGTTCGTCACCACAGTAAGAATTAGGAGAAAACAGGAAACGATTTATTTTCCAAGATTCCGTAGAATGTAAATGGGAACCACTGGAAGGGGTGAAGGTTGACATTGCAGAGAAGGTAGCTTCCTCTTTCTGAATGACAGACGAGGGATGAATAATGACCGTGAGGTGCAGGAGCATCATCCGTTGCCTGGAAAATAGGCAGCAAATAGTCCGGACGTCCGTGAAATTCCGAAAGCATGTTTATGTGGAAAGTTTTATGCTTTCCATCAATATCGACCACATAGTCAACATCGGAAATCCGAGAGACTATTGCATACGGACCTTTCCATGCAATAAGAAGTCTATTTTCCCTACTGGGGAGTAGGACGAATGCTTTGTCACCTGGACAAAGTTGTCGTAGACATCTATACTTTTTAGCAAACTGACCTTGGCCCTTCTCTTTAGTCAATTTCTGTTGAAGCAGTTTGCGCTAGCTTGACATGGCCTCAATGATCTTATTGTCTAAGAAGCAAATGAACATACTCATTAAGAAGGGATAGAGGTTTCATCGCTTAATTATCAATCGGCAATTGATTGAGAATCATGTAATAAAGACATAGGGCCGCGTGGACGCGCGCCAAAGACAAGATCGAAGGGAGAAAATCCTGTGTGTTCATTAGGGACTTCTCTATAGGCAAAGAGAGCCGCGGGTAAAACCCTGTCCCAATCTTGAGGATGATCTTCAGTTATCTTACCAAGCAAAGGCTTGAGCGTTCTATTCAGACGCTCAACTAACCCATTAGACATAGGATGGTAGATACTACTGAGAGATCGTTCAATATGTAAGGTAGACATTACCTGTGACATAGTGTCAGATATGAGTTGAGTGCCATGGTCTGACAATATTTCTCTGGGGAACCCCAAGCGAGAAAATATCAACCAAAGAGCATCTGCGATATCTGTAGTAGATATGCTCTTAAGAGGAATAGCCTCTGGCCAACGTGTGCACATACGACACATGTAAGGATAAACTGATGTCCTCTGGCCGACTTGACCTTAAAAGGGCCAATAATATCTATGGCCATTTTCTGAAACGGCCGAATAGGAATGTCAGCAGCCTGGATAGGCGCAGCATGTCGTGGTCCTCTAGATTTTACCTCCTGGGACATACCTTGCCTGATCGGCAGTAATTACGGAAATGGTCCCTTATAGACAAAAAAGGCCAAAAAGGAAAGCGCGCTAAGGATCTCTCGTCTTCGTATCGGGCAAAAACCTCATATGTCCAAGGCACATTGCGAGTCTATGAGCCTTGTTGTAATTATTTGGGACTCTCATGCTCTTGGGAAACAAGAATTTGCTGGCGAAAGTCTTGTTTCCCGACGTAGTCGAATCTTGTACCATACGTACAAGTTACGCCGTTTTATCATTTGCAATCCAAGATTTTCTATTTGTATCCTGATTCGGATCACCTTTCTTCGCAAGAACGAAGAATTTTTTTAAAGAAGGATCTTCTTCTTGCAATTTTATGAAAGAGTCACGAGTAATTACTAAGTGACTATCTTGGCTATCAACTTCATTATCACTATTCAGTGAAGTTTCGGGTGTTTGTAGAGCTTGTGCTCTTGTAACTACTGCATTTGTAGCTTGCATGTTATTATCTTCCCAAGCAGCAATCTGCTGTGGGGTACACTCCCTAACTCCGTGAATACGTCCAATAATAAGGTCCGCAATAGGATTAGGTAAGAGACAAGCATGCACATCTCCAGTAAAGAAAGGAGTGGCAATGCGAATTACAGCAGTAGGATATTTTTCTAGAGTGCCGCCAAATGTGACACATTTAATAACCCTTCCTGTAGCACAAGATGGATCTACAAGCGATTGTCTAACACCACTAGTGGTGCATCCGGAACCGAAAAGTAGTGAGACCGGAGTATCATTAACAAGACCCTTATGTAGAATTAAAGAACCCCTCCCGTCATGCGCAACAGCAGCAGGAAGAGCGGGAAGTGGGTGACCACAATCTACACAGTTAGTTTTATGGTACCCGGTTTCGAATAAATAACTGCATTGGGGCATTTGTTTTTGCTCACTCAAAGGTCAAACGCATAAATAAGGGACAGCGACAAAGTTTTGTTACTATCAACAAACAAGAATACAAGCCACCCCCTCAGTTTTTCCTGTAGTACAGGCAATAGCCTGCTGAAAACTCTTTTTTTTTTTGTGTTGAGTTCTTTACCCCGACTAATAAATACCTCTGGAAGTTATCAGAGTTATTATTATCGTCTGGCAGATTAGTATTGTCACTATTGTATTTGTTATACTGGTTCCGAATTCCAGTTTCCACGATTTAACGTATCATGTTCACATTGATGCTAAACTTCTCTAATTTGTTTTGGTTCTTGAGGTTCTTCCGGCAGGAAGTAGTCTTCTAATACCATATCCTCTTTTGAAAATGCTTATAATTATTAGAGGGTGAATAGGTAACGGACCACTATCAGGTTGTCCTCCCAATTCCCTTCGAAAGAAGATAACACCTTGAAATATTGGTTACCATGATTTTGGACAGAAAATTACCGCTGCCCTTTTCTATCAAAATTAGTTTTGTTTGGGATCTACGAGCAATATGTATTCATTACTAGCATGAATGAATATGTGTCCTGATTCAACTACAAGGGAACCAGGAATCACAATCAATTTAAATTACAAGTTATGTACAGAATGTATTTAATATGAATATTGTAGTGACATATATTATTACAAATGTTCTATGTGTGTCAGTTGTGTAGTAGTAAAATGAGGTAATACTGGTTTTGTTTTGTTCAAGCTCTGTTGGTATTTGTCATCATGACTTCAATAGTTTGTCTTTAGGGACCAGTATTGGAGATGTTCACAGTTCCTGATTTTAAGACAAGTAAATTCCCCTCTGAATAGTATTTTTTATAAAGTTATTTCAAGATGAGGGGGCATAATGTTGAGCTCAGCTGGCCAACTCTGCTTATCTTGAGTGATGGCGGCAGGAGAGGACTCCTCTGCTCGAATTCTCCTCTGGGCTCAGGAGACACCTCACTGATAGCTAAAAGGACCAAGGAGTATGCTGTCCGACACTGGATTCAGCAAATCTCTGACCAGATGCTGCTCAGTACCATCAAGACCACTGTCCCTGAAATCAAGAAGGATGTACCTTCTACTTCATAACTAATTTATATTCTCTTTTACACTGATCACAATACAGCACAAACATTGCGTTCAGAGCGTTAGGCCAACAGTCAGCTTCATCTGAAATACTTTATACCAGCATTACCATCCTTAATGGTCACTACGCCTCTGCACTTCCAGCATTATTTCTTTCTAGTCAATCATCCAGGTGTCAGTGTACTATTTGGCCATTCCATGCCGTTTTACTTCTCTCCGACACCCTCTGTTCAGGCTGGAGCATTTTAGGCTTTACCTCACGTTTGCCACTGAACTACACATATATATATACAGGCATAAATCAACAATTCACATTCAATTTTCATTAAAAGATATTAAATGGTTCAAGCTTACCACAATTCATACGAATAACACAGATACGTTGATTAGCAATGAATTCTGGCACAAACTGGCACAAATTTCCTTCTGCTTATCTTCCAGGCTTTTATTTAGCCAAATATATGCTGGCTTCAACGCACTGATGCTTTATCAAGCTATTTTAAACAAGTGGTCTCGAACTAACGCTCCCAAGTGTGTATATCAGCGAGACTGGCCAATGAGCCACGTTTCGACAAGTGTTTGAAAAAATGTTATCTTTTCCCGTCTCCCCTAACAACCAAGATAGTATTTATAGCCCGACCATCGTGGTTAGGCTTTCATTTGTTGCGCTCCAATCAATTTGGAGTTTACATGGTAGGCTATTTCTGTAACGTAAATTTTTTTCAAACACGTTAAAAAAAAATCTTATGAGCAGAAATGATTTTATGCTGTCAGGCACCCCCAATATTTTATTTTGGGTATAATTTATTAATTCCTGGACTATTTGCGTAACGTTTTACATATTATTTGTCAGCAAGCCCTAAGGAACCCAAAAATACTAATTTAAAGGAGCTACGTGGCTGCGTTCAAAATATGCAATTTCTTCTACCTCCTGTTTGGAAGATGTGCTGTCTGGGTACTGTTATGTTTTCAACCGTAAACCCATCTAATGTTATCTTTTCTAATAAGAGTCTGTTATGATTTATAAACCTAACTCTGGGAAAGGGTAGTGTATTTTATCACTGTCCGTCTGAAAAAAAATTAGTGCATGTAGACTTACACGCGTGATGCCAGCATTTGTATATCGCGCGCGTCGCGTGTTGCATGCGTTCCTGTTTTCAGCCTTTTGCCCCTCCCTTCTCGCTATCCTTTTGTCCATCTGTTCGTTCGTTTTGGTAACGTAATATACATGAATGGAATTTAAAATTTAGGTCATTACGCAGTCTGCCTCTTAATGTTTTTTTCCAAGAAATACAGCACACGTTTCATTGAAGAAAGCGGGTATAATACAGTAAGCTTTTACTATCAACGTGAAAGCGTTACAATTTGCAGACGAAGCAGAAAACAAGGGGGATTTCGAGTACATTCCTTGTGACAGCACTGTCATTTTACCATTGCTCTTCTCTTTATTAATTTTATTTGTTAGGCTTCATATTTACCTAATAATTTATATATGTGGATTAGAATATTTCATGACACCTCCCCTCTTAAAACAGACATTATATGTCAGTCCTTTATTCTATATACACATAGAGAAATTTATTATTATTTCTGGGGTTTACGGTGATTCTCATCACACGGATGGCGGCTTAAAAAATCCGCTCCCAGATTGGTTTTTTCCAGATATATATTCAATGCTAAAATTATATGGAGCCAGAAGCAAAGACCATCGGAGTAACCTAGAGTTCTCATGCTTAGCCTGTGCTAAAAACGATAAAGGTTTGTGGTCAGTTTGCAACTTAAATGCCTTCCCATATAGATAAATATTGAATTTCTTTATTGCCCATATTACTGCAAGACATTCTTTTTCGCTAGTTGAGTAGTTGATTTCAGCTTTATTCAACTTTCTGCTAGCATATGCCACTGGGCTTAATTCCCCATCCAATGCATCTGATTTCTGTAGTAAAGTTGCACCTAACCCAATATTACTTGCATCCGTCCTTACTATGAATTCTTGACTTAAGTCAGGTAATTTCAAAATGGGTTTACTTGTGAGCTTTTCCTTCAATTCTTGGTAAGTCATTTCACATTGTGGTGTCCATGTAATGCGATCTGGAAGTCCTTTACGTGTCAATTTCGTTAAAGGTGCACATATGGAATTAAAGTTTTTGATATACTTCTGGTAGAAACCACATAATGAGACAAAGGATCTCACGTCCTTCTTGGTTTGTGGTCTCGGGGCTTTCTGTAGTTTCTCTAAATTCTTTGGGTCAGGGGTCATGTTTCCCTGATAAACTGTGTGTCCCCAAAAATTCCAATTCTTTACATCCAACGCAACATTTGGTTGGTCGGGCTGTTAAATTTGCCTCCCTAAGTCGATCAAACAGCATGTTCAGAGAGTCAATGTGTTCCTCAAATGTTTCTGTTGCTATAAGGATATCATCCATAAAATTTGTTATACAGGGATTATTCAGAGGATCCAATAATTTTCTCATCATTCTAGAGAAGACACTAGGCGCATTCTTCAATCCAAATGGCAATCTATTAAACTCATAGTGTCCTTCTGAGGTACTAAAAGCTAGGTATGGTCTAACCTCAGGCTTTACTGGAATCTGATAGTATCCTTTACTCAGATCCACTTTTGAGAAATATTTAGCTTTATTTAGTCTGGCAAACAGCTGATTTGTATCCGGCAATGGATCCACCTGTCCTTCTGTAATAGCATTCAGTCTCCTGTAATCTATACAGAGTCTATGTTCTCCAGAGGGCTTCCTTAAGAGTACAACACCGGAACTATACGAAGACTCACTGTGCGAAATAATTCCTTCCTTCAATAGATAGTCTATCTCTTCCTTCAAAGCTTTTTCCTTAGCAAACGGAATCGAATATGGTTTCATACAGACAGGTGTGGAGTCTATGAGTTTCATATCATATTCCAATAGGTTTGTATGCCCTGGTCGGTCTGTTAACACCTCTGCATGATGATTTAGAACCTGTTGCACTCTCTCTTTCTGAGTTTCGTTAAATGTGTACTGATTTTCACCTGTGCTGCTGTCTCACAGGGGTGTAATGGATATTCAAATGATGAAAGTGGTTCCTTTTTCATCTCCATGGCGATGGACAAGGTCAACAAGTGTGTCTCTTCCTGATGTTCTCTTTCCAAATATTTCTTCAGGAGATTCACATGATAGATTTTTTCTTTCACCTTCTTATCTATCTTATAATTTGTTCTAGACACCTTCTCTAGAACTGTATATGGACCCTGCCATCCAATTTGTAACTTATTCTGACTCCCGGGCAAAAGAAGCAGTACTTTCTCTCCCACAGCCAAATTTCTGTCTTTCGCCTTCCTGTTATAATAGGCACTTAACAAAGCTACATATGGACCTTTAATTGTGTGGACCTATTTGTCCATGCACCGGTATGGTCTCTTCCACTCGAAGCTTTATAGTGATGATTTTTCCTCCCAGAATTATCATTCACAAAACGACCGCTACCAATTTTTCTTTTGGGGCTTTCTCCCCACTTAAAATTCTTGATGAGAGATTTCCTCTCTACATCTTCTTCCTCCAGTTTGTTTAAGTCCGATTGAGGGATTTTCGGCTTATCCTGGGGTAAGACATCTTTTTGCACTCTCCGCATAGTGGCCATTGTAAAACAGTTAAGTGAAGCTTGTCCGTGAAAAGGGGCTTCCCATTCCATTTGGTCCACTTTATCCCTCTATGTGCTATGCTACACACCTATTCTACATAAATTTCTCAATGTCCCATCTTGCTTTTGGGCCAATAATAATTGTGAGCCACTCTTTTGAATGATGG
>JAMPIV010001058.1:0-112271 GCA_024509875.1 Oreohelix idahoensis
TTCCTTATACACACTAGAAAAAGGAGCGTTTTCATTGGCTGTTTGTATTGGTGTTAAACCACTGGTTTCCCTTGTTGAGCAAATTATTGTATTATTTTTCTGAGCTCATAATTGTCTTGTTCATTAATCATTGGGCAATCATGCTGATATTTGTGAAGTGCGAATGTTGGGTATTATGGTCCAATCCAACTTGATAAAGTTGACAACGCTAAGTGTGGGTTTGAGTTCACAAAAACAATACGATTTATTACGTATACATACAATCAACCATGGCATTTCAAATGGTACATCATATCCATGCAGTCCACTATCATCTCCTATATTACTCCTCTGTCATCAAAAGGTCTGACTGTTTACACGCGACGCCGTATGTTGGTCATCCGGTAACGAACAGCCACAGGTTTGGCGACATACTAATTCTGACAATTATATCACAATACTCCCTGTGCTACTTCTCGAAGAAGAAGATTATACATAATGATGGGATGACTCAATCCTGCATTCATACATAAATAAAAGCCGACCCCTGGCTTATAGTTAAAGGAGAACATCTGCACGATAAATCTTTGGAGCAATCAATAACACGTCTGACTTGAACAAAGTTCAGACTATGAAGGTGTATATAGATCGCTACCATGCGGTAGCTTAACAACTAATCACGTCATGTCTAACCCTAACAACCGTACAAATTCGCGTTCAATAAATTATCTTTAAGCGCAAAACATCTTATATTTATAGCATCCCAATACATTAACGCGTAACTTTAAAGTGCTCACAATTGTAGTGGCCAACATCATTAAACGTGTCGTAACAATCGGTCCGTTTTCCTATAGTATTGCGTGCGGTAAATATGACCGTGGTGTAAGACAGACCAAAACACGACACAGACAAGCCCTTAATGGTTGATTAAGGTCTGCTAATCAGGTACAGAAGGCAAACACTTGCTTTAACATATGCTCTTCTTTCCCCCGCTTGCTGTGTTTTCAAATAATAGAGACTAACCGAGTTCGTTAGGCCAGTCTATTTATAGTGTGACCTCGGACGTACGAGATGGGCATCCCTAAGAATGTAATCACGATCAGAAAAAGTGGGTACCTTTTAGCCTATCGTACAATGTAGGAAAAATACTTTTTTAATTATCTCCGTTATTCCTGATGCGATTTTATTCCCTCAGAGCTTAAATTATACTTTGGATTAGCTTTATATATCTATGTAATAATTTTTTAGTTTCCAGATTGCATTTTATAGTATGCATAGTTTAAACTGCGTAATTTAGGACAACCTGAAGCTTCGAGTGCATTCAACCTAAGATTTCTCCCGTCCTATATTAGTATTAGTAAAAGTATTATTACTTACGGGTAGAGTAACATTCCTAATATTGTGTGTTGGTACCCTCTTTCAAGTGGTACTTCTTTTAAAATTTGTAGTAAAATTCGAAGTTAATCAGGTTACACAGATAGAGCCTTGCCATCTTTATTTTCCTAGCTGTAGTAAACACAGGACGAAGAAAGCGTTTTCATTGGTCAATGTATCATATCTTTCTACAATGTATGGTGCGCGTTAAGGTCAGAATTATTTCGAATTCGTGATGTGAGACAGACGTCATTTCACGACACTGTCGAACAAGCAAATGGGCAGCAAAGATTGTGACTGAGCCATTAAAAATCCTAATGTCAAGAAGTGAACAGGAATGGCTCAAAGTACATCCTACAGCCTGATACAGCTTTAAATATTGAAACCAACAGATAAGAGTTATCTACTGTCTTATATGTTTTTATCAGTGATGGTGTAGAAACATGGAAAATGAACAAGTCGTTGGAAAACTGAATTGAGGACATCACTGTCGACCATAACTCAAAACAGTTTATAAAATTATTCATTGCATAATACAGATCTGTTATGAATGAATAAATGGTAAAGGTTCTCTTTAGACACATACAATATAGGAATAGGATAAACAGGAAATAAACTGCGATTTCTGCAATTCATTAATCCAATGAAGCATTATGAGAAAGACAATTTTGGGAAGATCGTGAGGTGGTGAGATCTACTGGTAGGCTATAAGTTAAGTCTGTTTTTGAAGACATTTACAGGGGCCACACCCATTCAGGCTGCCTGTAGAGTCGCTTTGAGTATACAAACAATTCAAGCTAGTGTAGTATGTCAACTTTAAGTTAATTTTAAATGATCTGCGGGAGGCTATAAAAGACAATTTGATTGCAGCAATAATTTTTTTCATCAGGATGGCTTATGAATATAGGAATAATTGAATGACTCTAGTTTAAATGGTATTTACGTGGTTTAAAAAAATTATCGAATAGGTAAATTTTCTTTTTTAAGGTACGATATACTTTTTTTTGGGGTTAACTGTACGAAAAAAAAATTTAACTCGGAGCTTGGAGCAAAGCTGCAGCAGTCACTACCAATGTTGAGCAGTGCAAATAAAAAATGTGATTGCTCCAAATTGTTACGGTGTTATTTTTAAATGATGGCGTCTGCTGGGGTTTACCCATGTGCAAACGTTTAGGGGTCATTAGTATTTATAGAATATGTCGATATTTTACGGTATAGTGAACGCGAAATATATGCGGAGATGATGACGCATTCGCGTTGGGTAGGTCACGCCGGGTGACTTGGTTACTGGGCCTTTGTTACGTTATCCGTCAAGCATGAAGGTCGTGTCTTGTAATTCTTCCAAGGAATTAAGGCTGAGTATATAGCCTATATTTTATAGATGAATCGATGTAGACTTCAGGTCAGTTCGGAAATTAATCTAAGCATGAGATTAATTAAATTAAACTAATAATGGAAGAATCGTATTGTGATTCAATTTGTAGATGTCAAGAACTCATGTGCTCATTTCTGGCTGTTGATTAAACAGCGCATGTATATAGCCACGATGTTCTTCTGACACATTGTTTTGACACGGACGGACATGAATACTATGCATGTAATTTCCTAATGAACTATGTATGAACTATATCTGGATGTACCACAATGTGAACTGTTCTTCGTGCGTCAATTTTGTATTAAATATTGGACTCAATCGAAGGCTTACCACATTCCTTTGATTACGTTTTGATTGCTTCAACTTTGCATTGTTGATGGTCCTTTGACCTGGTGAACTCTTTCTTGTAAGAAGTTATAGAAATAAATGGATCAGTTCATACGGAGCCGGGTTTGCTTGGACACAAGTGGCGTAACGATAATTAAGCAAGCATCCCAACTGAACTTACAATAATAGAACAAAGGACCCTCCAACACCAGTAAACCACCCACGCAACAGTGGTGGCCATTGTGGTAGGGAACTGGAATTTTATTGAAGAAAAATACTCAAGATTAGCAAGTTGAAAGAAATAATTTTCCTTCGAGCAAAAATGAACACTTTTTCTATCTACACCGATGACGTCACACCCGCTTGGCAACAGGATGAATCAGCTGTAGTGATGGCAGCCGCACTTCAACGTCTTCGAAGAAAAAAATTATTTATAAACGTTTCATTGAACATTGCAAAATTAGATTCATTCAACATGAGCAGTAAATATAGGTCCTACTGTCCGTTGGCGAAGCAAGCACTGTATGAATCTATCGAGGCAAAAAGATAAGTAACTTATTTGAAGGTTACAATAAGTCAGTCCTATTTGTCCTACAAATGCCATGTTCTTTTTTTTTTTTATTATGTATCCATGTTATAATATTGTTTTGTCTGTTTCATGTAGCGGGTATGGATGGGCGGCGGTTCGGAATGAATAAAAATGGCTCTCAGGATGCCGATATTCATTCTGAATGTTCCTAAGGCTGTGAATTAATAGCACCTCGCGAAGAAAGCGTCGAATTATCGTTATCGGTGATCGTTCGGGTTCGGTCTTGCATTAATTCACTTTGCATGTTAGGTGTATAGTCATGTTATAACTGTTGTTTTCATGTGTATTTGGTTCTTTAATTTTATTCATTTACAGTCCTATGTTCGTAATCTATCTTGTTATTCTGATCTAGCTATCTTTTATTTTAATTAAATGTATTGTATTAACGTCAAATGAGTCCTGTGACGTCATCATTCATAGTACCAAATATGTTCGTTTCCTCAGTTAACCTTCACCCTTCTACATTTCCGGTAGTACACTTGGTTTATAATATCATTTATTTTTGTGAAAGTGTCACTTTTGTATTGTGCTCCTGTTCTGTAATCCTTGGTTAACCCATTGTATTGTTTGTATTTCATCCTTTTATAATTTAATATTAATGCTATAATTTCTTCATTAATAATAGTGTAGATGAATATGATTAAATTTTTATCAGCTTTGATGAGGAATTAGGGACTTTGCACATATTTGCAGTAGTGGTCCTAGAAATGGGCAATGCACTTTATGCCTCATGATTATGGCATAATATATAATGATTAATTGTTAAAACTTTATAACATATTAATACATATTTAATATAAATTAGTACACTTTCTCAGTACTATATTGTGAACTTAGTGACAATTAAGACTAATTATTTGGGGATAATACACATAATTATTAAATATTAATATTAAGCGCTTGATATAATTTCAGCAGCTTATATAACTAACTATCATAACTATTTATGATAGATATCAGTGAGTATATATATAATATTTTTACAAAATATTATAGATTGTGGAACTTATACATAACAATACAGTAATATTACAATTTCTTGTATTAATTATTCATTCGTTGAGTAATTATAATTATCGACATAGATTATTGATTACAATACATAAGTAATTGAATACTTAAATAAATTAACTCTAAGAATGCTTACCTTGGACCATTTCATTAAAATTGGAAAAGATTGTAATAAAAAGGGAGAGGCACTCCTTGAATTTGCTGAACAACAACTAGCAAGATATAAAGCAGAGATGGAAGAACTTGACAGAAAGGAAGCTGAAAAGAAAAAAGCAGAGGGAAGAACTTGAAAGAAAACAGCGGAAAAGAAAGCAGAAATAAGACAAAAAGAAGAAAGAAAGATAGCAAGAGATGAAATCCTACGGATTGAAGAAGAGAATAAATTGAAACGACAAGAAATCATACTGCAGCAAGAAATGGAATTGCAACGGCTTAAATTGGAAACAGCAAAACTTAATTCGCAGGGTGCTGCAGCAAATCAAAATGATATTGCTCAATCTGGATCTTCATCCACCCGACTTAAAGGTAATTATTACTTTAAACTACCACCATTCAAGTTACACGTGGATGACCTTTCATCGTGGCTGGCGCGCTTTGAGGATATATGTAAGGTCAATAACCTTGACAAAACTGCATGGGCACTTAAACTTAAGGAATTTCTGGATGGCGAACCTGCAAGTGCAGCACAAAACATTGATCCTACATTAGCAACAGATTATGAGGCCATTAAGACGTTGTTATTACGTCGTTTCCACTTGAACGAAGAGGCATGTAGATTACGTTTCAAAAGTTTATTGCCAGATAACAATAAAGATTTCACAGGTTTTATTGCTAACATACGCAATACTTTTAACAGATGGGTTGAACTGGCAGGTGTCAACAAATCTTACGACAAGTTAGTCGATTTGTTATTGAGGGATAAAGTATTATCTTCTGTCAGCCCACCATTCTTTGCTTATTTGCAAGAAAGAAAACCAGAAACAATTGATGAGTTAGAAAAAATTTCTTTAAATTACTGTACAGCACATCCGAATGCTAATATTTCTGGCTCGTTGATAAGAGAACCACTTCCTGTAGCCTCCAATATGGCATATAATAATAACAAACCGAGAACACACAGTGTGGACAGAGGTAGGTTCAAAGGAAACTATGACAATAATTTTCATAAGGGACAGAATAACTTCAACAATAACTTTAATAGAGGAAGACAACAAACCAGAAATTATTCACCTCAGTCAAGATACAACAGTAATCCTCGCAACTCAAGTTATAATCGGTCATATCAATATAATAATGATAACAATTGGAAGAATGGCGATAATTATAACTCGAGACATCGAGATAACAATTATAATAGACGACAACGAGATAATTCAACTAATTATTCTCGTAATCGTTCCCATTCTCGTGGATCTTCACATTATAACCATAATACCGGGGCAGCAGTGACAAATGATATCACCCCTAAGGTTCAGGTTCCACCTAACGATAATACAATGAATTCTTCTGCTGCATGCTTTGCTATAAATTATAACGTGGCAAATAGTTGCCCACAATGCAATCTTATTTTTCAGAAGGCAAAGGAGACAGTGCTAAACTGCGGACACATTACACCAGAAGTAGGTCTTGCAGCCAATGATGGAACAGGCTCTCTGATTTTTAACAGAGGGATAGTAAATGGTTCTGTAGTTTCTGTATTGAGAGATTCGGGGTCCACAACCATTGGAGTGCGACAGTCGCTGGTACATCCTAGCTGTGCAACGGGGGAATATGTCCGTTGCATGACTTTTGGGGGAACTATTGAGTTTTACCCCACAGCTATTATTCATGTTAACACACCTTTTTTCACAGGTAACGTGAAGGTATGCATGCTGAAAAAGCCAATAGCAGACCTTATGGTGGGTCGCATACACGGCAGCAAGGATTGTTCACCAGAAGATATTATTGAATGGGAGAGACACAATCTATGCACTGGAAACGCCGTGACAACTAGAGCTCAGACTATGCTCATGGAGAGTGTCAATGTTAATAATATGGATGCAGAAAAACAGGAGAATATTGAGGTCAATTCACCTATTGACAGGGAATCATTTGCTAACAAACAAAAAAATGACAAATCTCTAAATAAATTTTTTAAACTTGTTAATAAGGTTGATAATTTAACTTCAGGTAATAAGAACAAACATTGGTTTATTATGAAAAATGATATACTAATTAGATGTTTTAGTGATAAATCACTGGTAAAACAACAAGTGATGGTACCGGCTGCTTTTAGACGGTACATTCTTCAACACGCACATGACTCGCAGTGTGCAGGACATATGGGATATACTCGAACACGATCTCGAGTATTATCTTCATTCTTTTGGCCAGGAGTGTCACGTGATATTTCGCAATATGTACGTTCTTGTACTACGTGCCAGGAAGTGAAAGCACGTGGAGCTTTTCACACGGCGCCTATTCAGGCTTGCGATATCTCAGTACGACCTTTTGACAAGATGGCCATAGACATAATTGGTCCACTTCTACCATCTGCGAGAGGACATAGATTTGTTCTCACGTGCATTGATTTATGCACACGATGGCCAGAAGCCATTCCATTGAAGACGACCACTACCACAGATGTAGCTGATGCATTACATCTAATTTTCTCTAGAATAGGGTTTCCTAGAAAATTATTATCTGACCATGGGTCGCAGTTTATATCAGATACCATGAAGGAGGTAATGAAAACCTGGAACATTGATAGGAACTTGAGTAGTATTTATCATCCCATGAGTAACGGTGCAGTTGAAAGACTTAACCGTACGCTTAAGCAACTTTTACATAAGGTTACTGTTAAACACCCTCAGGACTGGGACAGAGCACTCCCAGCTGTCCTATTTGCTTACCGAGAGGTGCCACATGAACAAACTGGCTTCTCTCCATTTGAGTTGGTTTTTGGTGCCCCTCCAAGAGGTCCTATGGGACTGATAAAAGATTTATTAATTGATGCAGAGATGACTCAGGACACTCAGTCATCTTATGAGTATGTGATTAATCTTCGGAATAATATTATTGAGTCTTGCCAATTGGCAACAGCTTCTTCTGAGGCTGCAAAAGCTAAGGCTCGATCTATACAAAACCGATCTAGACGATTAGGCCAATGATTCCCCGGCGATGAGGCTTATGTATTACTCCCTCACAATAACAATAAGTTATTGATCTCATGGACTGGTCCTTATAAGGTTACTGATAAAATTTCAGACGTTGATTACGTCTTAGATATCAAGGGACACAGAAAGATATTCCATATTAATATGCTCAAGCAATTTCATACACGTCCTATACACTTACAGTCAATTTTTCATGAATTAGATGACAATACTGTATCTACTTGTCATTATTCTAATCTATCTGTTATACAGGAGGAAGAATCTTCTTTTCCTGAAGTGCAGATGCCTTTACCTGTACTTACTGTCCAATCTACTGAATCTTGGCGTGATGTGACCATTTCTTCTACGGTTACACCGCAACAGCATCAACGCGTTGCTGATCTTCTACAATCTTTCCCAGATGTGTTAACTGATGTACCGGGTTGCACATCTGTAATTAGTCACGATATTATTCTGAACGATGATACACCAATTCGTGTTCATCCTTATTCTGTACCTCTACATTTTCTGAGTAAGACATCTCAGGAACTCGAACAGATGATATCATTAGGTATTATTGAGACTAGTACATCTCCATTTTCTTCTCCTTTAGTCATTGTCCGGAAAAAGGACAACAACATACGTTTATGTGTTGACTATAGGAAACTTAATGCGCAGACAGTACCAGATAGCGAACCACATCCTATCCTTGACGATTTACTTCCTCGTCTATCCAATGCTACACTTTTCACTAAAATTGACTTAACTAAAGGTTATTGGCAGATTCCACTAACCGAAAGAGCCAAATACTACACAGCATTCTCAACTCCACGAGGTCTTTACCAGTGGAACGTGATGCCTTTTGGGCTAATGAATGCTCCAGCTACCTTTATTCGCATGATGCGAAAAATTTTATCAGGTAGATCAGATATAATTACCTATATTGACGACATATGTTTGTTCAGTTCATCATTTGAGGAACATTTTTTGGGTCTTAAATCAGTTTTGGAAATATTGCGGGATAACCATTTAACCGCTAAACCAACTAAGATTCAAATAGCGTGTAATGAGATAACATTCCTGGGACACATTATTGGATCGGGACGTATCCAAACAATTCCCAGTACGGTTTCTAAAATATTAAAATTATCTGTTCCTCAAACGAAGAAACAGGTTAGGAGTCTGTTAGGTTTAATCCAATACTATAGCAGATTTGTACCTCACCTATCATCCATCACGTCTGTCCTGTCATCATTACTAAAGAAGAACATGCCTTTAAGGATAAATTGGACAGACGAATGTGACAAAACCTTTCGCACTATCTTAAAAATATTTTCATGTCTACCTATTTTAAGAATACCAGATGCTTCTAAAAAGTTTGTTCTACGTACAGATGCGAGTAATTACGGACTCGGGGCATGTCTACTGCAATATCATGACGATGTCCTTCACCCCGTAATGTATGTCTCACGCAAACTGAAACCTCCTGAAACGAAATATTCCACTGTGGATCGAGAATTGCTCTCCGTAATCTGGGCAATTACCAAGTTGGAAAAGTTTTTATTGGGATCACCATTCCTGATCCAGACTGATCAGAAATCAGTGGCAGCATTACGTCGCTCAAATCATAAAAGTGCTAAACTTGCACGATTTGCTATTACGTTGCAACCCTACGAATTCGAGATACAGTCGATAGCTGGAACAGAAAACGTCATAGCCGACACGTTGTCAAGACATCCTACGGATTCTGAATGAATTTTCAATTTCACGAAAAATTTTCTGACTAGTCAAGCATTACATTTGCAATAAACAGTATTGATATCAAGTCAGAATATACAACAATTCAGTTGGACTTCCTACCTAAATAAGGACATTTCGATATAAACTATGGTGATCAAAATATCAAGATTTACGGATCGTTTGAAGGTTTGAACTTCAATTCCACTTTGAGTATCACTCAAAATAAACAATCTCTGATGAAGAAGGGACAGATACTTTGATGACTTAGTCAATTAACTTTCAAATTTTAATAAAGGAACTAACAATGAATGGATCATCAAATCATAATTTGATAATATGAACCTTGCGTCTTAATGAATTTTCATACAATTCAACAGGAGTTAACAACGATTGGATCTTCATGTCCAATATTATTAATTTTTCTAAATTAGTATATAATAGATAATAAAGTCAAAGTGTGATGAAATAAAAAAATAAAATATACTAAGAAAAGATGAAACAAAAGAATATCACACCAATTAAACCTTTTAATTAGTGTAATTATCAAGGTAATGGATAATACATTATGACATTTCATATATATAGTTAAAATGTATGAATTTTTTCTGTTCTTTTGATTATGTCAATTTAATTAGGTGTCTATCCTTACACTTCATTTTCACACACATTCTAATTTAATGTAGACTTTAATATTTGGTTTTAATTGTCCGTACTTCTCAATTTTATTTCTTTTACTCTCTTATACTATTTCTCATTTTCTTCAATTAGATATTAATTAGTTAATACCATACGTACATACTATAATTAATTATTTTAATTTTAGTTAGTTAGAATAATTTTAATAACACCTCACATTATTAGTTAGTCTATACATACAACAAATTAATTAGTTAATTAATTAGTGACAGTAACATTTACTTGTTTAATATAAGTTATATGTATGATATGACGTTGATTTTATTATAAGATATTACTGACATGACTGCGACACTGTTCTAGATAGAACATCGTAGTTCATACGTCGGGTTTTGTTAAATTTTTGATTAATGTTCAAAAAAAAAAAAAAAAAAAAAAATCTATTTCATAGATTTTTTTTTTTTTTGCCCCCGTCTGACAGGAAATCTGTTACGGTGTTTTTTTTTAATGATGGCGTCTGCTGGGGTTTACCCATGTGCAAACGTTTAGGGGTCATTAGTATTTATAGAATATGTCGATATTTTACGGTATAGTGAACGCGAAATATATGCGGAGATGATGACGCATTCGCGTTGGGTAGGTCACGCCGGGTGACTTGGTTACTGGGCCTTTGTTACGTTATCCGTCAAGCATGAAGGTCGTGTCTTGTAATTCTTCCAAGGAATTAAGGCTGAGTATATAGCCTATATTTTATAGATGAATCGATGTAGACTTCAGGGTCAGTTCGGAAATTAATCTAAGCATGAGATTAATTAAATTAAACTAATAATGGAAGAAGAATCGTATTGTGATTCAATTTGTAGATGTCAAGAACTCATGTGCTCATTTCTGGCTGTTGATTAAACAGCGCATGTATATAGCCACGATGTTCTTCTGACACATTGTTTTGACACGGACGGACATGAATACTATGCATGTAATTTCCTAATGAACTATGTATGAACTATATCTGGATGTACCACAATGTGAACTGTTCTTCGTGCGTCAATTTTGTATTAAATATTGGACTCAATCGAAGGCTTACCACATTCCTTTGATTACGTTTTGATTGCTTCAACTTTGCATTGTTGATGGTCCTTTGACCTGGTGAACTCTTTCTTGTAAGAAGTTATAGAAATAAATGGATCAGTTCGTACGGAGCCGGGGTTTGCTTGGACACAAGTGGCGTAACGATAATTAAGCAAGCATCCCAACTGAACTTACAATAATAGAACAAAGGACCCTCCAACACCAGTAAACCACCCACGCAACACAAATCCTTGGACAAAAGTTTTGACTCGGAAATCAGTCAGGAGTTTGAAACACTACTCATCGGATTTAAGATCTTCCAGATCCCCACTGATTTCGATTTCAAGTTCTATCTTCGATATGCCTACATCCCTGTCGTAGATTTTTGATAGGAGAAATAAGACTTGGGTTGGTCCCTTCTGATTAGATTTGAATAGCGATAGTCACAGTGAGAGATAGTAATAGCAATAAATTTCCACGAGTGAGATGGTAGACTGTGATAGAGGCTGTCTCTGAAATCGAGAAATCTTCTCTCTTTCACCTATCTTCTACGACAGATTTAGAGGAGTCAGACAGTCTAAACACACACACACATATATATTATATATATATATTCTATCCACTCACGTGCACGCACATACAAGACGACAGTTAGACGTACAGACGTGGGAAAACTATAACAGATGATTATATAGATATTCTAGAACGAGCTGACCAACACGCTGATTAAATTTTAGGGCAGTTTTAATTATCATCTAAAATCCCATCACAACACATAAAATTACATCAAAGCATATACAAATAGTCATAAAAACCAAGGAATTTCTACAAGAAATGATAGACCCACAGTTATGATCTTCCCTCGATGTTTAGCCCACAGTCCCGTTAGGAGAACGATGATAGCCCAAAGAGTCACAGATACATATGATTTGGGTCTAATATTTTCCCCTTTGAAGGTATGAACTGACTTTGATAGCAGTATCTATTCTAAGGAAAAATATAGTTTAGCAACAAAATCTTGCATAAGGAAAGTTACAAAGTGAGTGAATCAAACGAAGAACATCCTTCAGTCTACTTTCACTCGGTTCTTTCATCAGGGCCCTGACTCACACAACCTTACCTACAATCGTGTGGTTGTTCGCCATCTGGCGCAAGCCTTAGTGTACACTTCATTTAATCTGTCTATCTGTGGATGAAATGGATACCCAGCTCTGCAGATATTGGTTTCATTCACCGTGTCCAGGGAGCGTCCGCTTCAGGCGATCGTTCTTTCTTTACAGATTTAAGTTAATGTCACTTATTCACGAGGTAAGAGTTAGGGTTTCTGTGGGCACACAGTGTCAGAACACGAGGTTTCCCTTAATTAGGAAGAAGACCGGTGGACAACTTCTCTCAACAGATAATCTTGGTTCACCACACACTTGGTCAAATAATGTCGGAAAAGTTAATGTTTTTCTCTGTAATTATTTCTCGCCACAAGGCAGCATGTACATTAGAGTTTGTGAAGAAATATGATCTGGCTCAAAGGCCCAGTATAGCATTTATTCTTAAAAAAAAACCCATTAGTGGGATTTGGTATTCTGTCTATCTCTTGAAGGCACACGCCCTGTCAGACAGGTGTTACTTGAAAATCCACGTGGTTAAAGATATAAAATGTTTATGTTTCTCACAGGTTTGTCTCTGTACAAAACGCCGGCAAAGTTGGGTTACCCAGGTATTCACTGAATAAAGAAAAAAAACACATATGAAATATTTTACATATTATGTACTCAATATAACTTACGTTTTGAACTGCAAGCGTAGAGCTTGACTTATCGTTTAAATTTTCCCATGAAATAAGTTATAAATAAAATCAATCATCATGAATTAGGAATACCTACGTATTCTGTCAACACTCATGAGGCATCTAGCATTTATAAGTTAGTTTAGAAAAAAATATTCTCGTCTGATTATTTAGCAGTTAAATTAAATTCATTATAGCTACATGATTTTAAGCTAGAAATTATAATTTATTCTGTTTTTCCACTGTAACTCGTCGACTAGAGAATATAACAGACTTATAAATTAATCACTCTGCACAAAAGAAACTAGTGGAATAAAATAGACGATTTAACACTAAATCACTCGCAAAATCTAGATATATTAAATATAATATTTACCTCAACACAGAACTACGGTATCATAACGAAACTAAGAGGTTCACTTATAAGTTTAAGTATCTAGAACGAAGTGACCACGTCTACTGGAAATGGAGAATGAGTGAAATAAAGTTTCAAACTCAGGTTAATATCTATGAAACAAACAAAAGATCCCACTATTTCCAAAACCATGCAATAGCGCAGGTCTCACCCCTTCTCTCTCTCTAACACCTCCCATTAACTAGATGCATGCCATAACTGACACTTCTCGTCTTCAAACCTCACGCTGACCAGGGCCAACAGTGAGTGCCGTGTCAGATGGAATTGCCAGACAAATGTCTCATACTGCGTCGTGGAGATGTCGGTTATCGCGCCTCACCTGAGCGCTCAGCCGAAGAAAACACGCGTGTCAGCTGAATGTGCAGACAAAAGTCTGCTCGTATGTCTGAGATAAATGCATATTCACAATTTCTCGTCTACCTAAGTGGCTGACGTCTTACATAATAGAAATGCGTATCCCAGTATGAGAAAGAAAGCGGAAAAGTGAGAATGGGAAAGAAAATATTTTTCGCAAACGAACGAATGCGAAAAATACAGGAAAAAGGTAAAGAGTGATAATAAAATAGAGGACACGGGTAGAAAAAGAAGAGTATATAGAAAATTTATTGATCAAAAAACTCTCTGTGACAGAACGTCCCCCCTTTAAGATATGGAAGCACTCCATGTCTACGTTATGGAAATAAATTTCCTATACCCGTAGCTTCAGGGTGTCTGTCCTCTTTCGTCTCATCTTCCCCCTCCATCTCTCCAATTCCTACTCAAGTCTACTCCCAAAGTTTCCTTTCTCTGGAATGTCTCCCATGCGCGCTTGAAAGAGCGTCGCCGCCTTTGACATTTTTGAAAGATTACGTGTGCTTGCATTGGAGTTTCCCTGCCACTATCGTCATCTTCGTCAGTTTTGGCGATCGTCAGGAGATGTTCGGAGGTTGGCACTGGTCTTTCCAAGAATTTCTTTAACAGATTTAAATGGAAAACCTTTTCCTTTCCTTTAATAGAGATCTGGTAGTTAGCCTTACAAATCTTTTTCAGGACGGTAAATGGCCCTTGCCATCCGATCCTCAGTTGGTTGTTTCCGGTAGGGAGTAACACCAAAACTTTCTCTCCTGCTTCCAATTCTCTTTCTTTCACGACTTTCCTGTATCGGTTAGCGTGCTTTGTGCGTGCTCGCTTAAAGTTGGTCGTTGCTAGGTCCCATCCTAGTTTCAACCTTCCTTTTAAACCCGACACATATTTACTTGCTGAGACGACTGTCTCATCAGCCTTCTGGTCTGTCAGCGACCAAAGTAAGGCTTCAAGCGGGCCCTTAATGGGTCTGCCGAATAAAAGCGTAGCTGGCGAAATCCTGTGGAAGTATGAGGTGATTCTCTGTAGCCAAATAAAGCTGCCGGAATGCAACAATCCCAATCTTCAGGTTTCACTTGTGCCAGTTTACTAAACATCATGTTGAGGTTTCCGTTAACACGTTCTACTAGCCCATTTCTGGCCAGAGTGTAAGGCTTAGTGTAGATGTGCTGGTCCCTCAAGATCTTAAAGATCTCATCCATCAACAGGTTTCGGAATGGAGATCCGTTATCCATCAACACTTGCTGAGGGAATCCCAACCGAGAGAAAATCTGCACTAGGGCTTCTGCGACATGCTTGGCATCTGCGAATGTTAGCGGGATAGCTTCTGCCCATAAAGTGCATGTGTCGACTAAGGTGAGGATGAACCTGGTCCTTCTTTTAGTCCTTTCTAGGGGTCCTAAAATGTCGATCACAACCCGTTCGAATGGTGTTCCCATATTGGCATTTCACCCAACGAGACTGAAGGTGTCCGTTGCTTGGGTGGTACACGTTGGCACTGGGCACATGATTTGACATACCTGATAATATCAGCATTTACTCCTGGCCACCAATAATGAGTGGTTATCCGTTGGTTTGTGGCGTTCTGTCCCATATGTCCGCTGAAGGGAAGAGAGTGCCCCATTTCTAGGATTTGGCTTCTGTACTGTTTCGGTACTAGGAGCTGGTTGTAACCTTGGTCAGGCTTGCCCGTTCTGCGATAAGGTACGCCATCCTTAGAAAAAATGTCCCCGTGTTGTCTGGGTTCCTTAGCCATGGGCAGTTTCCTAAAGCAGGGTGCCAAAGTAGGGTTCTTTTGTTCCGCTTCTTTAAGTTCCATAGGTAACAAATTAGGCGCAAGCTCCCGTTCCTTCTTGGTTTGCCTTCTTGTAGTTACTGCTGCCACAATCGGCTCTTCCGGTTTCCGAATAAACACGTATCTACTGCCAAGTATGACTGGGTAGATGGGGTCATCCATAACAGCCGCTTTGATCTCGCCTCTGACAAAATCAGAGTGGATCTCCACCAGTGCGATGGGAAGCGCTGTAGGTGCATCACTCTTAGAGACTCCACAAAGTTTGACAGTCTCTCCTGTCTCTTGACCGGGTTTAACCAGGTGTCTGGCAACAATGCAATCATAAGAAAGCCCCGTGTCAAATAAACAAAAAGTTTGAGAACCGTTCAATGTAACAGTACCTCGCGTTGAGGGTCTATCCACAACAGGTTGGGAATCACTGTCAATAATTCCGCCTTGCGAGACTGTTAGCAAGCATCCGATGCGTTTAGGCTCAGTCTGCTCGCCCTGATCATTTATCCCATGCTCAGGAGTAATCCCTTTGCCACCTTGTCCTTTCTGGCTGCGCTGCCATGTAGGGCGGTCGGATTGATCAGACTGTTTACTGTGGTTGGGGTACTTGTTTTTGTAGAACTTGGATTTTTCAGGAGGGGGGTTTTGAGGTCCAGTTTCTCTATGGTTATTTTGGTTAGAAGCATGAGGAGATTGCTCTAGATTATTCTTTCGAAAATGCTCTTCTGTCGGTTTACGTTTTGTGGCCGGCAGTTCGGCCAGCGCACTGTGATATCGCTCAGACTTTTCTAAGATGTCTTCAAGCTTTTCTGCCCCCTGCTCAGCTAGAAATCTCCGGGTGTCAGCAGACAAAGTGTTCTTTATTTGTTCTGTTATAACAAATTCCTCCAGACCTTCATAGGTAGAGGGGAGCTGTGAAAGCTCAAGGCACTTTGTCAAGTATCCCTTCAAACGAGACGAGAACTGCTGAAAAGTTTCAGAGCTCTCCTTCCTGCTGTTGCGAAACAGTTGCAAAAATTTGCGAGCATTCATTTCAAAGCGCTCCAGTAACGCTTTCTTCAACACATCGTAATTGTCTTGTTGGCTGCTCTCCAGTTTTGCATACATATCATAAGCAGAACTTTTCAAAGCCTGGGAAAGCTTCATATTCCAACGCGACCTCTCTAAACCGTACAGAGTTGCAATTTTCTCAAATTTTTCTAGATACGTGTCAATCTTCTCATTAGGACAAGGGAAAGATTCTAGAGCAAAAGACATAGCGGTGAGATGAGTAGATTGAGTATTAGAAGGATCAGTTAAGGAAGAATGAGGAGAAGACTCTCCATTGCTGGAGGTAGAGGCAGCACCACGGCTTTGGACTTCTAGAGTTTTAAGAGCCAACTCATGCTGTCTCTCTTCCCTCTCCTTCTCATGCTGTCTATCCCTCTCCTTCTCCTGATGCTGCATCCTGCGAATTTCCATTTCTTCCTCAATCTTCTTCTGTTGTACTAGACTGTCTTCCGCTTCTTTCCTCCTAGCTTCTTCTGCTTTCCTCTCCGCATCATATCTCTCAAATTCGTCCCTGACAAAAGCTTTCGCTTCGTCGCCGTCCAAACCTTCTCTCGCTTCGTCCCTGAGCATCTGTCTAAGTTTCGCCCTTTCGGCCATAGTAACTCAGTAGCTGAGACTTAGTTCGAGAAAGAAAAGAAGAAAGGATACACTGGTTCCTACCACTTACGAGAAATTACCAAAATCAAAAGATGATATACTTCACCCTGGGATACCTCCTCCAAAATATAGTGTCTAACTATCGCTGCTATTAATCGGCAATAAAGCACCTAATGCAGACGACTACGCCAAATAAATGGTAGTTAAGATTACTCACTGAAAAATACGTTGCTACAGTGGAAACAAAATAATTATTGTAAAAAATTATAAAAGAAAAAACAATCCCTTAATTTTTAATCCACTATCAAGTTTACCCCTGAAGTCAGTTAGGATAAGGGAGGAAATTACAGGACGTATAGTCTGATCGCGCTCCTTAACTTAGCTCAAACACCTACTTCTTCAGAACCCTGTAACTGTTAGACAGTCACAAACTTTACCAGCGTTTAGTATTACAAAATCAAGAATTAACATATATTCCGAATGTGGCGAGAGGTTTTATTTGGCTGTAGGATCAGTATAGTACTGAAAATTACAGGAATAGAATTTCTGCAGAAAATGGTGAAGTCCCAGTGTCTGAGAGAACTACTGGTATCACAAAGTAGTTACGGCTGTGAATGTTCTGATCTCGAGACAATAGTAGAGAGGAGACCGACATAAAGTGCCACCTCCGCTGTGTAACTAACTGTGATATTAATACGAGGGGCGTTCAGAAAGTAATGCACCACATCGTTTTTCTCAGCTAATAATGAAGATAGAAGCATGAAATTTTGCACACTTCAAATATGGCATGTGCCAATTGTGTGCACCAAATTGCACCGCGACCGGCCAAATAATACGGCTGCCCTAAACCGTTGAAATGGAGCGTGTTAGCAACTTGCATTATAAGCAGCGAATTGTGATATAATTTCTCGTTGCAGAAAAGGAAACTGTTGTGAACATTCACAAGCGTCTATGTGATGTGAATGGAAGTTTTGCAGTCGACAGGAGTACAGTCAGTCGCTGGGTTCAGAGAATCAAAGAATCAGGAAGTGGAGATACGGAGCTGCTTGATCGGCCGCGCTGTGGGCGTCCTGCCACAGCCACCAAAGCAGAAATGTTGAAATGCGCTGAGGGCATTATTCTTACTGATAGGCGAATCACTACTCAACAATTGGCCTTACAGCTGTCAGTCAGCATTGTTAGTGCAAATGCAGTTATAAAAACTCTCGGATTTTCTAAGGTTTGCGCAAGATGGATTCCTCGAAGTCTCACAAATGACCACCGATTGCAAAGGAAAGCAATTTCTTCTGAATTGTTGGAGCGTTTCAATGCTGATGGAGAGAACTTTTTGGCTAAGATCGTTACAGGTGACGAAACCTGGGCACATCATTTTGAACATGAGACAAAAAGACAGTCAATGGAGTGGCATCATCCGCAATCACCACGAAGAAAGAAATTCAAGACAATTCCTTCAGCAGGAAAGGTCATGATCACTGTCTTTTGGGACATTGAGGGTGTGATTCTTGTGGACGTTATGCCAAGTGGAGAGACAATCAATTCGCAAGCTTACAAGTATATTAAGACATTGAAAAAACTCAATCAACGTTTTCGCAGAGTTCGGCAGCACAAGAATCCAGCAGACCTGCTTCTCCTTCACAACAATGCGCGACCTCACACAAGTCTGGCAACACGGGAAGCAATTACCAAATTGGGTTGGACTGTACTACCCCATCCACCCTATAGTCCAGATTTGGCACCCTCTGATTTTCATCTATTTCGTCCACTTAAAGATGCACTCCGTGGGACAAGGTTTGTAGATGATGAAGGAGTGATTCATGCAGCGAAGAAATGGCTACATGATCAAGACAAAATCTGGTATGGGCTAGGAATACATGCACTTGTTTCGCGCTGGCATAAAGCCGTACAAGTTGATGGGGATTATGTTGAATAATACCGATGTTTACATGACATATCCATGTATATTGTGTATAAATTTCATGCTTTTTGAATAAACAGCTCCTGAGAAAAACGATGTGGTGCATTACTTTCTGAACGCCCCTCGTAAACAAGGAAACAGATTTTACTTAACAAAGATAAAATTGACAAGTCATTCAAATACAATTTCCTTATGATTTATTTAGTATATACACTATCTACTCTTGTGCTGAAGGGTGAATGTTGAAAAAATGGAATGTAATGGAATTGTAAGTTTACATGTGATTTACAAATATTTATTTTATATATATAAATATTTTACAACAAGTTTTCCAATTATAGGAACAAAAAATTATATCAGCTGTGCTGTTAATTAAGGATATAACACTTATCAGCTATGCTGTTAATTTTGTCTCTTGCTATGCTAATTCACTTTCTCATCACTGACAGTTTCTATGCTCACAATGCTGACAGAAATGGTACTAATGTGTACTCATCTCTCTTAAGTCTGGTCTTCTTTGTTTGGTTCACACAACAACGGCAGAGTATCGTTCCTTTAGCCCACCCAAGACTGAGGGGGACCAAAGATGTAGAGTCTGGTCAACCTCTATGCTCCTGCGGAGTTCCAGGCAGCAGGATTGACTCGAACATACGATCTCAGTTTTTATGACACGACTGAAACCCTCTAAGATTCAAACAGCCAGTTTTTGACGCGACTTAGCGAAGTAGGATGCAGGTCGATGCCCTCAGGTAAGCTCTAAATCAAGGTGACAGCTTCTTCCTCTTCAGTCGGTCGGTATCTCTGGCGTCGTCTCGGTGATGTGTGATTATGCATAAAATCGCCCGATTATATAGGTAGGTGAATTCTTAAGCAAGGCTTTCGGTTGGTTCCTGGCGGAGCAAAATGATTGGTTTCCTCCGGTTTAGTCCCAAACGCTGTACAGCCTAATTTTATTCAGTTTTCATATGTCATCTTGCGTGAACAAGATGGCCGTTAATTTATTCTGTCTCAGAGACTGGTGAACGTTGCTCGTTGATTGGTTGAAGCAAATCTGTATCTCGACATAGTGATTAACAAAGTAGTGGGTTACACTCGTTTCACGACATAGCCCCATCCTTTCCTAGCTGTGACTTGTCATAGCTGACGTGTAAACCCCTGCTGTGGTTAATCCTTTTGCGTCTGTCCTTCCAGAATACTAGGGTGTCGACTTAAAAAATCAGCTCCTACATTGTCTCTTCCCGGAATGTAATTCACGGTAAAGGAATAATGCGCCAGAAGCAGACTCCACCTTAACAATCTCGAATTTAGCTTTTTAGATGCAGCCAAGAATGTTAAAGGTTGGTGATCGCTTTGGACAATGAAGTGTGTCCCATACAGATACGGTGAAAATTTGTTGATGGACCAAATTAGAGCTAAACATTCTTTCTCTATGGTCGAGTAGTTCAACTCAGCTGCATTCAGCTTCCTACTGGCGTAGGCGACTGGTAAAAGTACCTCCGGCTGGGCTTTTGATTTCTGCAAGAGAGTTGCACCAATCCCTATACTGCTAGCGTCCGTCCTTAATACAAATTCCTGTGTGATATCGGGTAGTGTAAGGATTGGTTTGCTGGTGAGTTTTGCTTTTAGCTCTGTGTAAGCTTTTTCACAATCAGCATTCCATTGGATTTTGTCAGGCTGTCCCTTCTTTGTTAAGTTAGTTAATGGTGCACACAGAGAGTTAAAGTGGGGTATGTACTTCTGATAGAACCCACATAATGACACGAATGATCTCACATCTTTCTTCGTTTGAGGTCTGGGTGCCTTCTTTAACTTCTCTATATTCTTTGGGTCAGGAGACATATGACCTGTAGAAATAGTGTGACCTAAGAATTCCAACTCCTTACAACCGATATAGCACTTGTTTGGACGTGCAGTCAATCCAGTTTCTCTCAGTCTGTCAAACAACCTGGAGAGCGCTACTATATGCTCTTCAAAGGTGTTTGTAGCAACAAGAATGTCATCCATAAAGTTAGTGATATGGGGATTTTGTAGAGGTTCCAACAATTTCCTCATCATTCTTGAAAATATACTTGGAGCATTTTTTCAGCCCAAAGGGTAGTACATTAAACTCGTAGTGTCCGTCTGATGTACTAAATGCCAGCATTTTCCTAACTTCTGGTTTCACTGGTATTTGGTAGTATCCCTTACTTAGATCTACCTTCGATAAATACCTAGCCTTACTCAGTGTAGAGAACAGCTGGTTGGTGTCAGGTAATGGGTCCACCTGAGATTCTGTGATCACATTAAGCTTCCGGTAGTCAATACATAACCTGTGTTCACCACTAGGCTTCCTTAATAGCACCACACTTGAGCTATAGGGAGATTCAGACTTTGAAATAACTTTCTCTTTTAAGAGACAGTCAATCTCATCCTTGAGTGCTTGTGCTTACTATTGTTCAGTCCATGTCCGCAGCAATGCTTCCAGTGGACTGTGTATGGGGACGGCAATACAACAACGTTGCCGGACCCACACCTATTTCTATTGTAAGGGGCAGTATACCAAAGTGGGGCCTGTCTCCATCAACTGTTTGGTACAGCCCTGGTTCCTACCTCCTATGGTTCGGGTTTGTTTCTGCAGCTTTTTTAATACTGGTTGCTGACTAACCAAATTTTCCAAAGGATCCAGGCCATGGTGTTCTGACAAATATCTAGTCGGGGTGGGATGTCTCTCGTCCCCTCTCTGTACAATACGGAGAGTTGCCATGGTTACTGGTGTAACAGTAGACTTGTTGTGATTTTGTTTGTTCGTTACCACTGCATCTACCTGTTGATTTCTCTTGTGTATTTTCTTTGTGGGCCTATGTCCGCAACAATGCTTCCCTAGGTCCTGTAACTGGTCTACGCTTCTGAAGGAGGTTACCTGGTTACATTCTGAACAGGATTTCATATACCAACTTATGTCTTCAATTATTCCTGGCCAGTAATATCGCAATGCTATATTTTGACCAGTGGCCCCTTTTCCTCTGTGACCACTGCCTGATGTAGCATGCTCTTGCTCCATAATTTCCTCCCTGTAGAATTTTGGCTGTTGCACTCTCTTTATGTATCCACCAATTACTGTTAGGACCTTTCCTGCAGGGTCTCTACATATGACGGTGAGATCGTGCTGATAAGACGCGAATCCAAATAAACTGCCAAAATTAGTTCAACAGATAACGATGCATAACTTCAGGCACATCCACCAAGGCCTGCTGTGAACTGAAGTGAACTGAAGCAAACTGTAAGGCGGGTGGTACAGTTTAACATCATTTATTGACAGTATACGTTCAACAATACGAGACAATGTTCTTGACGGAGACAATCAACATGGATGCATAGTAATGATACGCTGACAAAAATTATGTACATCTATGATGGTGGTCAGGTATAGCGGTAGATCCCTTTCAAACACCTTCCTTACATTCACGTAATAAGAATCCAGTAATGTTCATGCTAAGTTTGAAACAGTAAGATAAAAAATGTCCGTTGACCTTGTCTGAGGACAATCCAACTAAATACGTATTCCCATATCACTGAATCCCGCATTCATCCAACAAAAGACTGTCTTGATCCAAGACTTCCTTCCTACCACGTAGGTTCAAAACATACTATCAATGGCGTAAACATGAAGCTACATCTGGGTTAGTATTTGGGTTTTAACTAACCTCTCCACAAAATCCATGCCATGACTTTGGCATTGGCGAAACGGCATATTAAAACATGTGAAGCATACAAAAATCAATTAACTTCGTTCCTCGTAGGTATCCTCCCTCTACGGTAATTCAAACAAGGCAATCGACTCCGTTTGTCCATTCTAGGAATGACATACTATGATGGATTCCCGCTAGACCATAACTAGGAGCGGCCTGATACTTCAATTAAAACTCAATAAACATTCAATGTGAAATGGGGCGACACTTACATGATACTTCCACTATTGGCTTCGACATGAAGACCAATATATATCAATAGAGATAATGGCTTCCACCAACTTGGTACGAATACAAGAAATATTCCACGGACATCAACATGGTCCGTACTGCCCCATACAAAACATGACGTCACAATCCCTAAACTAGGTTACCCGTGCGTCCAAAGCAACTCACACTGCATTGTGCACGTCAGTGCGTGAATCAATCGAACGCTCAAATAATATAACTATATTAAGACTGGTGCGTACATTTGGCAGGACCGAAGACTACCCCCTTAGGTAATAAATGTACGTAACAGCTCCCTTATTACCTCCCCTTAAAAAAATTAATTCTATTAATTTTTTTGAACTTAGTACCCGAGAGAGGTGAGTCAAAACTACAACAAGATATGAAATGCATAAAGTAATACCATATTAAGAAAAGAATATTAAACGAAATCAATATAACTAAATGATAGTATGCATTAAAGCACACATCCACGATCGACCTACTTTGGAACGATGTGGTAATATTCGAAGTAAAAACAAGTTGAAAATGAAAAATGAAAAAACCATTAAAAAAAAAAAGATGATAATAAAATTCAACTAAGTTTTCAAAAAAAAATTTGAAACATATGATTTCAAAAATGAAAATGAACTGCAACACTGATGATGATCAATGATAAGAGAATCAATAAACCAGAAAAATTGAAAATACAATGTGCAAAAATGAAGCAATGCAAAATTAAACACTTTAAGAATCAACAACCTTAATGTCATGTTGGATGACTGACGTATGACCTGGGATGTCAGTGAGAACATCCTCATACGAGAGTAGAATATTAGAGACTTGCTGACGTTGATCAGCCGAAAGAGTAGATGAGATTGTAACATCATTCCATTTCTCAGTGGAATGGAGTGGTACAACTGGTATTGGTAGTTGTACATCATCGAAAGAAGATTCTTCTTCTTGGATGACTGACAAACTAGAATAGTGTTGAATAGGAGGTGTAGGATCGTCAGTTGCCTGGAACACTGACTGTAGATAATCAGGACGTGAGTAATACTCCTTCAACATGTTAATGTGGAAGGTTTTATGTTTACCATTAACATCAACGATGTAGTCGACATCGGATATTCTTGAGATGATCCTGAAAGGACCTCTCCAGGTAATTAAAAGACGATTGTTATGCGCAGGGAGTAATACAAAAGCTTCGTCACCAGGAATAAGCTGGCGAAGACGTCTATACTTGTTTGCAAATAGACGAGCTTTTTCTTTGGCTTGTTCGGATGATGCAGTAGCTAGTCTACAAGCATCTATGATTCTCTTTCTCAGAGAGATCACATACTCATAAGAGGATTGAGTTTCCTCTTCAATATTCTCGTCAACCAATAAGTCGTGTATTAACGACATCGGACCGCGTGGTTGCATGCCAAAAACTAGCTGGAATGGAGAAAACCCCGTGGCTTGATTTTGTACTTCGCGATACGCGAACAGAGCAGCGGGTATGACCCGATCCCAGTCTTGGGGATGGTCTTGGGTCATCTTACCCAACAACTGCTTGAGTGTCCTATTGAGACGCTCAATTAATCCATTTGACATCGGATGATAAATAGAACTAAGAGATCTGTCTATACCTAATGTCTTCATAACTTGAGACATGGATTCAGAAATGAACTGAACCCCATGATCCGACAAGATTTTCCGTGGAAAACCAATGCGTGAGAAGATTAACATCAATGCCTCTGCTACACTGGCAGATGAAGTGTTCTTGAGAGGGATGGCCTCAGGCCAACGAGTGCACATATCAATGCACGTAAGAATATGCGTATGCCCTCTAGCAGATGGAAGCATCGGACCAATAATGTCTATAGCCATTTTATCAAATGGTCTAATCGGGATGTCCGCAGCTTGAATAGGAGCCGCATGAAATGGACCCCGTACCTTAACTTCCTGACATATCAAACAGGACCGACAATAGAGAGTGATGTCCCTATGGACGCCTGGCCAGTAGAATGCCGAAAGCACTCTGGATTTGGTACGCGAAAAACCCATATGGCCCGCACATTGCGAGTCATGCGCATGTCGTAATATACGAGATCTCATAGAGGATGGAACTAAGATCTGATAACATAAGGATGAATCCTTTCCCGTATTACTCTAACCAAAATCCCATTTTTAAGTATAAAGTCATGTCTAGATTTTGCAAGTTTGTTGCTGGTATTCTTTTTGTTCACATACTGAAAATTTTTTTTTAATGAATCATCATTCTTTTGCAATGTTGCAAACAACTCCCGTGAAATAGGAGCATCATCATCACAAGTGGTATGAACTGTAGGTTCAATAGGTGTATCATGCGACATATTAGTAGCTTGCGCTCTAGTCACTACTGCATTTGCAGTTTGAATATGTCGCTCTTCCCATTCAGCAATTTGCTGTGGTGTACACTCTTTAATACCATGTATGCGACCAAGTATTAAATCACAAATTGGATTCGGAAGGAGACATGCCTGGATCTTTCCTGAAAAAAATGGTGTATTAAGGTCAATAATAGCAGTGGGAAATGTTTCAACGGTGCCACCAAAAGTCACACACTTGACAACCCTGCCCGTGGCACAACTTGGGTTGATCAGCGAAGTCCGGACGCCCACAGTGCTACAACCTGAGTCAAATAGGAGAGAGCATGAAATGTTGTTGACAAATCCCTTGTTAAACTTAAGAGAGCCCTGTCCCTGGTGTACTGACGCAGCAGTGGCCGTACAGACTACAGGTAGACTAGGCAAGGTATGTCCGCAACGCAGCGTCGTGATCGCCTTAGGCTGGAAAAGAGTCGAGCATTCTGGACAGTCTTTCACCTGGGTACAATCAAGAGAACAAGACATAGCATTGTGAGTTTCAGCTACTTTACCCTGTTCAATGTTAGCCTGTGTATCAATTAAAGAGACATTAGAATGTCTACCCGTATTACTCGACGATCTATCTCTCCGACGCGATCGATTTTGATTATTTGCATTAAAATTGCCATAATTGTCGTTTCTGCTTGAGTTAAAATTTGGATGAGTCCGATAATTTGTATAATTAAAGTTATGATGTTCTTTAAAATTTTTATTCCAAGAACCTTGTCTGTTTTGCGAACCCTGAGATCTTGATCTCCAGTTTTGTTTATTATAATGTCCTTGATTATTTTTAAAATTATTGTTACCAAAATCTCGCGATCTGTGAGCTTGGTTCCAAGAAACATTAAATGGAGCAGATTGTTGAAATTGCTTCCCTTTGTAAAAGTTATCATTGTTAAAATTGTAATTATTTCCCTTATTGACATACCTGTCAGCACTAAAGGAACGATTTCGTGAAAAATTGTTTTGTTGTGCTGCAAAAGCAACAGGCAATTCATTCTTAATCTGTGCATTACTTAGATCCATGGTTGGGTGAGCAGTGCAAAAATTTTTTGCATGTTCTTCTAAGTCTTTCATTGATAAAGGTTTCCGTTCGTGTAAAAAATGCGAGAAATGTAGGATTTACAGACGATAGTACCTTATCGCGCATCAGTAAATCGAAGAGACCTTCATACGACTTTTCAATTTTGGATAATTCGATCCATCTTTCTAGGGTTAGTCGTATTTGTGACAGAAAATCACTGAAATTTCTGCTTGATTGCGGTAGCAATGTACGAAATCTTAATCGGTATTCATCTTCTGTCATTTGAAATTTCTTCAGAAGTGCGGCTCTAAGAGCATTATAATCATTCTTCTCATTAATACTGGTAGTATGATAAACTGCTAAAGCATCCCCAGTAAGTAACCTGGATAAATATGTGCAATACAGTGTTTTATCCACGTTATAAGAACTACAAGTGGCCTCAAATCTATCTAGGAAAAATATTACGTCATCCGACGGGGGATTAAATTTAGGTAATTTAAGGTGAATTTCTTTAAAATGATCATGTCTGGATGAAGTTTGGCTTTCAAAAGTTCTCTGAGAATTAGCTTCCTGAGTTAACCTAAGTCTCTCATATTCTGACTCTGCTAATTTCAGTTCATGCTGTCGTTTTTTATCATTCTCTTCCATCTCAAGCTGAAGTCGTAATGTATTTTGTTCAGCTATTAATCTTCTTTCTATCATTTCCTTTTGTTTATTTTCCATCTCAATTGATTGTCTCCGTCAAGAACATTGTCTCGTATTGTTGAACGTATACTGTCAATATATTAAAACATGTGAAGCATACAAAAATCAATTAACTTCGTTCCTCGTAGGTATCCTCCCTCTACGGTAATTCAAACAAGGCAATCGACTCCGTTTGTCCATTCTAGGAATGACATACTATGATGGATTCCCGCTAGACCATAACTAGGAGCGGCCTGATACTTCAATTAAAACTCAATAAACATTCAATGTGAAATGGGGCGACACTTACATGATACTTCCACTATTGGCTTCGACACGAAGACCAATATATATCAATAGAGATAATGGCTTCCACCAACTTGGTACGAATACAAGAAATATTCCACGGACATCAACATGGTCCGTACTGCCCCATACAAAACATGACGTATCAGGCCGCTCCTAGTTATGGTCTAGCGGGAATCCATCGCAGCATGTCATTCCTAGAATGGACAAACGGAGTCGATTGCCTTGTTTGAATTACCGTAGAGGGAGGATACCTACGAGGAACGAAGTTAATTGATTTTTGTATGCTTCACATGTTTTAATATGCCGTTTCGCCAATGCCAAAGTCATGGCATGGATTTTGTGGAGAGGTTAGTTAAAACCCAAATACTAACCCAGATGTAGCTTCATGTTTACGCCATTGATAGTATGTTTTGAACCTACGTGGTAGGAAGGAAGTCTTGGATCAAGACAGTCTTTTGTTGGATGAATGCGGGATTCAGTGATATGGGAATACGTATTTAGTTGGATTGTCCTCAGACAAGGTCAACGGACATTTTTATCTTACTGTTTCAAACTTAGCATGAACATTACTGGATTCTTATTACGTGAATGTAAGGAAGGTGTTTGAAAGGGATCTACCGCTATACCTGACCAATTAATAAACAGAATAACAAAAGATGTTCAACAACTACGGAGAGATGACTATAGACCCTGGATTGGAGAGCCCGGCATGAGAGAGAGAGAAAAGCAAGGGAGGAGAGCCACCCTTGTAACGACGCCGGATATCGATATTGAAGTAAGGAATCCAGAAGATTATTCGTTGATGGAAAACCCTTTTAGTAATCTAAATACTAAAGTAGGAATGGAAACTGGTAAGAACAAGACAAAAACCAATTCAGAAATGGAAAAGAGAAAAGAAAGTAGGGAGCACCAAAATAGTGGTAGGGAGATCGATGGAAGAACAGACAATTGGGAGAGTGAGGATAATATTCCGTTGAACGAATATAAGAGGAGATTTCTGACAGATGATTGGGAGAGCGAAGATGATATTCCGTTGATGGAATATAAGAAGAAGTTTCTGACGAATAGGAAAGAGAGGAATGAGGACACGGAACCAGAAGGGACCACAGTTCAACAGAAAGAGCAGGGAGATCTGCAGGACTTGGTGAATCAGATAGAAGGGACTTCGGAAACACAGGAAGTGCTAGGCGTTACAGGTATAAGAGGGGATAATAACAGGTCTGATGTGTCGTCGGACGATTCATCTGATTATGTGAAGCGTCTCGCCAGATTGAGAGAATTTGCCCCAATTGAGATGAAGGTTAGAGGGATCAGAGATTGTGGGAAGAATAAGAGACCCAGAACAGTCGGCAAGACAGATAGACAGGAAGAGAGGAATAGTAGTAGCAGCAGAAGAGAAATAAGAAAATCCAGAATTCCAGTGAAAAACGGGAAAGGGAGGTATAGAGGCAAAGACACATCAAATTGTAGCAGTGTCAGAGCATCCAGGATACCGCGGAGTGTAACAAGGACACAGCGAGAGGATTTTATAAGTAGAGGTCGAGGTAACGACGAGTTAAAGGGTACAGAACCTGAGGAAGACATGAGAAGTGTTAGAGAAGCTAAAGAAGTTAAGAGAAACTTAAGAAATATTAGTAGAAGGGAAGTAGAGAAGAGAGTACAGAGAGTTAACAGTGGTTCGGAGAGGAAGAAGAAAATTAGCAAGGTAGCTAAGCCAAGCATAGAGGAGATGAAGAAAGCGATAAAGGATGAACTGAGGGGAGCTAGACCCGACACCGTAGTACTAAAGTATGTGCAGAGATTTCTGGAGAAAAGGTTTGATACAGAATTATCAGAAAGGAAAGAAGAAATTCGCAGGCTGGTAAGGAGAGTAATGGAGGAACTTAATTACTGGGGAATCAAAATAGTAGATAGAGACGTGTTCTCTGATTCGGAGTCAAGTTATTCAGAGGAAGAAGATAATTTAGAATTTTCAGGGGACGAGGACACAGAAGAAAATGTAAGAAGTAGAAATAAAGAGAGTCACATGAGGGAAGTATGGTCCATGGAGAGATGCGAAATGGTGGAAAAATTGAGAGAAGAAGTGGGAGAAGAGGGAAATGACAAGAGGGAGAAAATAATTGAAGTGGATGAACCAAGCATGGTGGAGCTGGAGAGGGTGATACGGGCCATCATAAGACGGCCTGATTTTAACCTCTGTAGATCCGTAGTATGGCGGATACTGGAAGGGAAGTATCATATACACTTTCCTGGAACAAGAGATGAAGTAGATATAGTTCTGACAAAAATGTTAGATGACGAAAGGATTGTGAGACGACAGAGAAGGATGGAGCAAGCAAATTGTGATCGAAGTCAGAGAAATAAAGGAAGAAGCAAATATAGAAATTGCTAAACAGATTTCGTGGGAGAGACATAGGGACCAGGGAATCACTATAGCGAAATTAGTGGAGTATGAGTAAGTGAAGTAGAGAGGCGGAGATGATGAAAATGTGGAGATAATGAATAATTAAGGTAGGTTAAGGCCATGGAAGAATGGCGGGGATATTATATGAGAGGTAGAAGAGCCATAGGAGATGGCGAAATCAAGAGTGAGTAATTGGGAGATTTGGACGGTGAGGTATGAAGGGATATGAGAGATGGCGTGTATAAAAGAATGGTTAAGATAACCATGAGTAAACTGGGAAGTCACAGAGAAGTGACGAACCTAGAGAGTAGGGTAAAAGGTGAGAAAATAGTTCCAGAGAGGGAACGAGTTTAAGAAGTAGTGCGAGGGCACAGAGATGCCGCGGAGAGTGATAGAGTCTTGTTGAGACTTGTGAGGCGAAGGCTTCTCCGAACCCAGGAAGTAAAGTAAAATTATGAGAAGAGTATAGAGAATGAAATGAGATAGCAAACAGGAGTAAGAAAGAAAGGAGGGAAAGAGAGAATCTTTGAGAGCTGCTTATAGCAGTTATATGTACAAGATGGAGGCGATAGCTAATTCTTGTATAAAGGGGTAAATAGAGTCCCAACGGACTTATGCGTGATGCTGTAGTTGGGGAAAACTATAATGCATTACGGCAGAACAAGGGGTGTGTCATGGATGCAGTGGCGGAACGACAGGTACTATAGAATTAAGAAGCAAGACGAGAGGGAAGACTTGCGAGGGTCTTGTTATTAGTAGAAATACCAGTCATTGGGGAGAAACGAGTATAAGTTGAAAGGCTGAGCCACGGTTATATGGAAAGACGAGAGTAAGCTGAGGGCTGAGCCGTGGGAGAATGTTAAATGTGGTATTATAAATTTTAAGGTTAAATATTGTTGAAATCGTGTATATGTAAATGAAATATTAAGAAGTTAACATGTTGTTACTCATAAGTATTAGGAATTTTTAGGGAATTAGTTCAGTATTTTGGTTAGTTATGAGTTAGTGGGAAGGGGATCGTTTTATGGACCTGGGAGAGATAGGGCTGGAGGGGAATGATGCTTTGGAGCATCATTTTTCTTTGAGGGACCCTGGGGTGTATATGTCACAGGAGCAGCAGCATACGGTTGAGATGACGGAATAATAAAGAATAAGGGACCGACTAGGAAGTGAAGAGAATAATCTCGATGCAGCTTACGGAACTATGGATCTTAAAAAAAACGACGTCATACAGAACAACGGTGATGACGTCAGAGGTTACAATATGTCCCCCGAACCACAAGATGCTCCATTTCCCTCCAATGAAAGAAGATGAAGAACAACAAAAGAACTGGAGGGTCAACTTGATAATAATTGAACTGGTTATGGCGGACTGTCCCACAGTAAGAAGTCGACATCGTGAAACAACCCAGAACCGAATAGAACGGGTAAGCCTGTCATTAACGAAGACCGTTAAGGTAAGGGCAGAAGAAGGACATAGGACATGGTCTGTAGGTCAGTAAATGGTTAATACAGACGCCCAGCAAAGAATCTCGAGAAGGGACTGACCCCCTCCCGAAATGAATGAGGTTTTTATAGATGTAAGAACAAGTCAGATCATGTAAGTCAACCTAAACCCTGCATTGTGGCTAAATAAAGAACTATGGATCTGTTTGGAGACTATGTCTTCATTATTGTGACTTCGTTTTGGGGTCTTGATTGTTGCTCTATTGTTTAAATCTGATGACGGGTTGAAATTGAACCCCATTCACCCACCACTGTCACCCACACAAAAGAAAAAGAGAACAAATAAACTCCACTATACGATCACTGGCGACAAGGCCCAAGAAGGTGACAGTTATTTACATTACGCCTGTGACATTGTGGTGGTGCTGAACTGGTGATACTTCAATTAAAACTCAATAAACATTCAATGTGAAATGGGGCGACACTTACATGATACTTCCACTATTGGCTTCGACATGAAGACCAATATATATCAATAGAGATAATGGCTTCCACCAACTTGGTACGAATACAAGAAATATTCCACGGACATCAACATGGTCCGTACTGCCCCATACAAAACATGACGTCACAATCCCTAAACTAGGTTACCCGTGCGTCAAAAGCAACTCACACTGCATTGTGCACGTCAGTGCGTGAATCAATCGAACGCACAAATAATATAACTATATTAAGACTGGTGCGTACATTTGGCAGGACCGAAGACTACCCCCTTAGGCAGGCGTAATGTAAATAACTGTCACCTTCTTGGGCCTTGTCGCCAGTGATCGTATAGTGGAGTTTATTTGTTCTCTTTTTCTTTTGTGTGGGTGACAGTGGTGGGTGAATGGGGTTCAATTTCAACCCGTCATCAGATTTAAACAATAGAGCAACAATCAAGACCCCAAAACGAAGTCACAATAATGAAGACATAGTCTCCAAACAGATCCATAGTTCTTTATTTAGCCACAATGCAGGGTTTAGGTTGACTTACATGATGTCCTGCCAAATGTACGCACCAGTCTTAATATAGTTATATTATTTGAGCGTTCGATTGATTCACGCACTGACGTGCACAATGCAGTGTGAGTGGCTTTTGACGCACGGGTAACCTAGTTTAGGGATTGTGACGTCATGTTTTGTATGGGGCAGTACGGACCATGTTGATGTCCGTGGAATATTTCTTGTATTCGTACCAAGTTGGTGGAAGCCATTATCTCTATTGATATATATTGGTCTTCATGTCGAAGCCAATAGTGGAAGTATCATGTAAGTGTCGCCCCATTTCACATTGAATGTTTATCGATTTTTAATTGAAGTATCAGGCCGCTCCTAGTTATGGTCTAGCGGGAATCCATCGCAGCATGTCATTCCTAGAATGGACAAACGGAGTCGATTGCCTTGTTTGAATTACCGTAGAGGGAGGATACCTACGATTTGAAACAGTAAGATAAAAATGTCCGTTGACCTTGTCTGAGGACAATCCAACTAAATACGTATTCCCATATCACTGAATCCCGCATTCATCCAACAAAAGACTGTCTTGATCCAAGACTTCCTTCCTACCACGTAGGTTCAAAACATACTATCAATGGCGTAAACATGAAGCTACATCTGGGTTAGTATTTGGGTTTTAACTAACCTCTCCACAAAATCCATGCCATGACTTTGGCATTGGCGAAACGGCATAAACATACTATCAATGGCGTAAACATGAAGCTACATCTGGGTTAGTATTTGGGTTTTAACTAACCTCTCCTGTTTTTTTGAAAACTTAGTTGAATTTTATTATCATCTTTTTTTTTTTTAATGGTTTTTTCATTTTTCATTTTCAACTTGTTTTTTACTTCGAATATTACCACATCGTTCCAAAGTAGGTCGATCGTGGATGTGTGCTTTAATGCATACTATCATTTAGTTATATTAATTTCGTTTAATATTCTTTTCTTAATATGGTATTACTTTATGCATTTCATATCTTGTTGTAGTTTTGACTCACCTCTCTCGGGTACTAAGTTCAAAAAAATTAATAGAATTAATTTTTTTTAAGGGGAGGTAATAAGGGAGCTGTTACGTACATTTAGCAGGACCGAAGACTACCCCCTTAGGTAATAAATGTACGTAACAAGCATGCTCTTGCTCCATAATTTCCTCCCTGTAGAATTTTGGCACTACCAGCTGTCCACGCCTTTTAGGTCCTTTTCCAGCTTGTCTGTAGAGTAGGCCATTTTCCATATAGTAGTCTCCTTTCTCTGGAGGGTTATGGGCCTTTGGCAATTTGCCAAAACAAGGCTTCAATGTGCTGTCTGCTGTTTGAGCCTTTTTCATCTTTGTACGATGAATGTTTATTGGATCTCCCTCCTCCTTTTTGGTGCTCGACCTGGTATGGTTTGCTGCCATGACAAGAGTTTTTATTGGGTCACCCAAAAAGACATATTTACATCCTATTACCAGCGGGTACATAGGATCATCACTCACTGCTGCTCTTATCACTCCTTCCACATAGCGAGTTCTCACGTTGATCTTTGCTATGGGAAGAGTCATGGTGCCAGTTCCCTGCATTGCCCCTTGTATGTCAACTGTTTCTGTGGTAAGTTGGTCAGGGTGCACTAGGGTTGCACTCACGACTGAGTCGAAATCCAAACCTGAATCATATAAGCACTGAATTTTAGTGCCATTACATGTCACTTCCTCACAGACAGGGGGATGATGGAGGTCATTCTGACTACCTGCCAGTTCCTTCCTTCCCTTGTTCCCTGTTGTGAGACATGCAGTGTAATAAGGAGGGTTGTTCCTTCTGCAGTCCGCAGTATTGTGGTTACTCATTAGACAAGTTTTACACCACTTTCCTTCCTTCCGGTAGGGTGTCTTATCCGATCTTAGAGGGTTTTTGTCCTTTTGATCAAATCTTTGTTTGTTCCTTATGGTATGGTCTTTTTGTTCATATTTGGTATAGTTTTGTGATGATGTGAAGTTTTCATCCTGCTTTTTCCTATTTCCTAATACTTCTGCCTGAGCTGCTTGATATCTCTCAGCAACAGTTACAATATCTCCCAATCTCTCTGCTCCTTGTTCCATGATAAACTTCCTCATTTCTTGAGGCATGGACTCTTTCAATTGCTCCATCATTACCATTTCTTTCAGATCCTGACACTTTCCTAAACTACTCCATTTTTCCAAATAGGTTTCCAATCTAGCAGAGAATTGGTGATAGTTTTCTCCTGGAAGAAGTTTAGCTGTTCGGAATTTCTTTCTATATGATTCTGAGTTCTTTTCATATCTCACAAGCAGTGCCTGCTTCAGGATTTCGTAATCTTCCTGGTCATCTCTTGAGAGTTTCAAATATACATCGTAGGCCACACCTCTCAATCCCTGAGATAGGTTAAGACTCCACTTTTCTTTCCCTAAGCCATAGGTAGTGGCAAGTCTTTCGTATCTATCCAGGTACGACTCAATGGCGTCTTCTTTCTCAACAAATGGGTCCAGATGAAAATTCATGGCCCCACTTGAGGTGCTCTGGCTGGAGCTACTCTCTGAGTGAGGTGAGCTACCACCATTATTGCCAGTATTTGCCTGAATTTCAAGCTCTTTTAATCTCAACTGATGGTCTCTCTCTGCTTGTAATTTCCTTTCCTCAGCTTCAATTTTCTTTGCCTCATTTTCAGCCTCCCATTTCTTGGCTTCAATTTCCAGTCTTTTGTCTTCTCTCTGAGCTTCCAGTCTTTTGTCTTCTCTCTCATCTTCCAGTCTTTTGGCTTCTCTTTCAGCTTCCAGTCTTTTGGCTTCTCTTTCAGCTTCCAGTCTTTTGGCTTCTGTCTCTAATTGCAACTTTCTTTCTTCCCTATCCATGTGTTTGTCCACTTCTGTTGTGACATACTGAGTAAGAGCATCACCTGTCATGTTTAATTCCTTACCCATCTGCATGACCGCAGTCCTGAACTTCACTAGATCAGCCATGGCGTTACTTAGATAGGGTATGTAAATTTACTATAACCCAATTATTGTAATTAAACTTAATTAATTTAAATGAACAAATAATTTCCGTGCAACCTTGTGAGCATCAACTATTTACTGAGTACTAAATGGTACTCCTCCTAAGAAAACAATAAAAAATCCCATTATAGAATTTTTTTCAAAAATTTGTTTCTTATGTTATCTATGGGTGGCACAAGATAGAGTGTAGATGAATGAATAGACTAAGTATGGCTCAAGATATACAGAAATATCCCAGGAACGAGCCCCCAGTGTGGCGAGAGGTTTTATTTGGCTGTAGGATCAGTATAGTACTGAAAATTACAGGAATATAATTTCTGCAGAAAATGGTGAAGTCCCAGTGTCTGAGAGAACTACTGGTATCACAAATTAGTTACGGCTGTGAATGTTCTGATCTCGAAACAATAGTAGAGAGGAGACCGACATAAAGTGCCACCTCCGCTGTGTAATTAACTGTGATATTAATAAGCAAGGAAACAGATTTTACTTAACAAAGATAAAATTGACAAGTCGTTCAAATACAATTTCCTTATGATTTATTTAGTATATACACTATCTACTCTTGTGCTGAAGGATGAATGTTGAAAAAATGGAATGTAATGGAATTGTAAGTTTACATGTGATTTATAAATATTTATTTTATATATATATATATATATTTTACAAGTTTTCCAATTATAGGAACACAAAATTATATCAGCTGTGCTGTTAATTAAGGATATAACACTTATCAGCTATGCTGTTAATTTTGTCTCTTGCTATGCAAATTCACTTTCTCATCACTGACAGTTTCTATGCTCACAATGCTGACAGAAATGGTACTAATGTGTACTCATCTCTCTTAAGTCTGTTCTTCTTTGTTTGGTTCACACAACAACGGCAGAGTATCGTTCCTTTAGCCCACCCAAGACTGAGGGGGACCAAAGATGTAGAGTCTGGTCAACCTCTATGCTCCTGCGGAGTTCCAGGCAGCGGGATTGACTCGAACATACGATCTCAGTTTTTATGACACGACTGAAACCCTCTAAGATTCAAACAGCCAGTTTTTGACGCGACTTAGCGAAGTAGGATGCAGGTCGATGCCCTCAGGTAAGCTCTAAATCAAGGTGATAGCTTCTTCCTCTTCAGTCGGTCGGTATCTCTGGCGTCGTCTCGGTGATGTGTGATTATGCATAAAATCCGCCCGATTATATAGGTAGGTGAATTCTTAAGCAAGGCTTTCGGTTGGTTCCTGGCGGAGCAAAATGGTTGGTTTCCTCCGGTTTAGTCCCAAATGCTGTACAGCCTAATTTTATTCAGTTTTCATCCGCCATCTTGCGTGAACAAGATGGCCGTTAATTTATTCTGTCTCAGAGACTGGTGAACGTTGATCGTTGATTGGTTAAAGCAAATCTGTATCTCGACATAGTGATTAACAAAGTAGTGGGTTACACTCGTTTCACGACACCGAACAAATCCTGCAACTCAAATGTATATTACTGAAAAAGCTGTGGAAAAACAATCATTAATTGTGTGGTCAGCACGCCCATAAACAGATCGTTAGTCTAGGGGAAAAATTATTGTTAAAAATATAACAACTCACAAGACATCACACTCTTACTCTATATCAGAATAAAGAAAAATTACAGACGAGCTGATATTTGCCGTCTCGTCTTCCTATTCTAAATTCAAAATCCCGTTAGACGAGTCCACATTTGTCGTACTCGTCTTCCTATTCTAAGTTCAAAAATCCTTCGAACGAGACCACATTTGTCATAGATTTTTGATAGGAGAATTAAGACTTGGGTTGTTCCCTTCTGATTAGATTTGAATAGCGATAGTCACAGTGAGAGATAGTAATAGCAATAGATTTCCACAAGTGAGATGGTAGACTGTGATAGAGGCTGACTCTGAAATCGAGAAATCTTCTCTATTTCACCTATTTTCTACGACAGATTTAGAGGAGTCAGACAGTCTAAACACACACACATATATATATATATATATATATATATATATATATATATATATATATATATATTACACATATATATTCTATCCACTCACGTGCACGCACATACAAGACGACAGTTAGACGTACAGACGTGGGAAAACTATAACAGATGATTATATAGATATTATAGAACGAGCTAACCAACACGCTGATTAAGTTTTAGGGCAGTTTTAATTATCATCTTAAATCCCATCACAACACATAAAATTACATCAAAGCATATACAAATAGTCATAAAAACCAAGGAATTTCTACAAGAAATGATAGACCCACAGTTATGATCTTCCCTCGATGTTTAGCCCACAGTCCCGTTAGGAGAACGATGATAGCCCAAAGAGTCACAGATACATATGATTTGGGTCTAATATTTTCCCCTTTGAAGGTATGAACTGACTTTGATAGCAGTATCTATTCTAAGGAAAAATATAGTTTAGCAACAAAATCTTGCATAAGGAAAGTTACAAAGTGAGTGAATCAAACGAAGAACATCCTTCAGTCTACTTTCACTCGGTTCTTTCATCAGGGCCCTGACTAACACAACCTTACCTACAATCGTGTGGTTGTTCGCCATCTGGCGCAAGCCTTAGTGTACACTTCATTTAATCTGTCTATCTGTGGATGAAATGGATACCCAGCTCTGCAGATATTGGTTTCATTCACCGTGTCCGGGGAGCGTCCACTTCAGGCGATCATTCTTTCTTTACAGATTTAAGTTAATGTCACTTATTCACGAGGTAAGAGTTAGGGTTTCCGTGGGCACACAGTGTCAGAACACGAGGTTTCCCTTAATTAGGAAGATGACCGGTGGACAACTTCTCTCAACAGATAATCTTGGTTCACCACACACTTGGTCAATTAATGTCGGAAACGTTAATGTTTTTCTCTGTAATTATTTCTCGCCACAAGGCAACATGTACATTAGAGTTTGTGAAGAAATATGATCTGGCTCAAAGGCCCAGTATAGCATTTATTCTTTAAAAAAAACCCATTAGTGGGATTTGGTATTCTGTCTATCTCTTGAAGGCACACGCCCTGTCAGACAGGTGTTACTTGAAAACCCACGTGGTTAAAGATATAAAATGTTTATGTTTCTCACAGGTTTGTCTCTGTACAAAACGCTGGCAAAGTTGAGTTACCCCAGTATTCACTGAATAAAGAAAAAAAACACATGAAATATTTTACATATTATGTACTCAATATAACTTACGTTTTGAACTGCAAGCGTAGAGCTTGACTTATCGTTTAAATTTTCCCGTGAAATAAGTTATATATAAAATAAATCATCATGAATTAGGAATACCTACGTATTCCGTCAACACTCATGAGGCATCTAGCATTTATAAGTTAGTTTAGAAAAAAATATTCTCGTCTGATTATTTAGCAGTTAAATTAAATTCATTATAGCTACATGATTTTAAGCTAGAAATTATAATTTATTCTGTTTTTCCACTGTAACTCGTCGACTAGAGAATATAACAGACTTATAAATTAATCACTCTGCACAAAAGAAACTAGTGGGATAAAATAGGCGATTTAACACTAAATCACTCGCAAAATCTAGATATATTAAATATAATATTTACCTCAACACAGAACTACGGTATCACAACGAAACTAAGAGGTTCACTTATAAGTTTAAGTATCTAGAACGAAGTGACCACGTCTACTGGAAATGGAGAATGAGTGAAATAAAGTTTCAAACTCAGGTTAATATCTATGAAACAAACAAAAGATCCCACTATTTCCAAAACCACGCAATAGCGCAGATCTCACCTTCTCTCTCTCTAACACCTCCCATTAACTAGACGCATGCCATAACTGACACTTCTCGTCTTCACACCTCACGCTGACCAGTGCCAACAGTGAGTGCCGTGTCAGATGGAATTGCCAGACAAATGTCTCATACTGCGTTGTGGAGATGTCGGTTATCGCGCCTCACCTGAGCGCTCAGCCGAAGAAAACGCGCGTGTCAGCTGAATGTGCAGACAAAAGTCTGCTCGTATGTCTGAGATAGATGCATATTCACAATTTCTCGTCTACCTAAGTGGCTGACGTCTTACATAATAGAAATGCGTATCCCAGTATGAGAAAGAAAGCGGAAAAGTGAGAATGGGAAAGAAAATATTTTTCGCAAACGAACGAATGCGAAAAATACAGGAAAAAGGTAAAGAGTGATAATAAAATAGAGGACACGGGTAGAAAAAGAAGAGTATATAGAAAATTTATTGATCATAAAACTCTCTGTGACAATCCCTTAAGGTAGATGTGTGGAAACTCCTACTACTATCGTAGTATAGGATCATGACAAGTAAAATGTTACAAGTCAATTACAGCTGCACTATGTCTAATTGACCCATAACCTTGCTTAAGACACTTTGAGGTATTTTAACATTGCCTTTTTGATTAAATATGTAGATAGCGTGATGGGTCTTTAATCCAAGACCTTAAGACCAGGTGAAGTTTGTACCTTTTGGAAATTCGCTGTTTAGAACCTGAGCAATAATAATCTTGCCAGTTAAGTTGCGCGAATATAATAACCTGTTCAGTTTGCTATCCAGTTTTCAATGATAACTAGGCCTACGTGAAATTTATTTATACTAAGGGTCAGGTAAGATTGTGTTCACCACGATAAGGGTTGATCGGATTTGGGAAACGAAGGAAATGAGTAACAGCAATCATTATCAAGAGCATTTGCAATGGTATTTACCTGTGTCACTTTTAAAAGAAAGAAACAGGATGCGCACGACATAGGCGTTTCCTTTTAATTGGGGGATATTCTTGTCAGTTGGAGGGGTTCAGAAGAATGCAATGTTTCGCTGGCGCTAGATATTTTAACCAATAATTAATCCCATCTGCGACGCTTCATAGCATAATCAATATTTAATACAAAAATAAAATGCTGCTTGGTGGATTGCAAGGGGAAAAAAAAAACATATCATAAGTGATGAAGCTGTGAACCCTAAAGCAATGAATACGGTGAGCAGCTCTGCTAGACAGATATACGATAATCGTCATATCTAAACGTTACACATACTTTCATTTTAAATATCATCCACATAAAACTAAAGGCATTCTAACAAGTGAAAAGGCAAGCCATGAAGGTCAAAAATGCCTACAGTCTTGCAAAACTGTGCAACTTCCATGTGGATGCTTGAACAAACCCTGATTTTAATCTCAGCTGGTTTCCTCATACACCTTGTCCTCTGCACCAAGGAAATTAGAAACCTAATCGATTGTAATTCTTCATTCTTCCGGCGGTCTCAAGTAAGATTAGTCCCAAAATAGCAGCGTGCGTTTTTCCCCACGTGATACTGGACACCCATTTTGTGCGTGTGTTTCTCGCGGAGATATACTACAAAACCAGTGTTGTTGGATTTTCTTTATCCACTGTCAGCTTTTTGATGAGTTTAACAAAAAGCCACAAATTTACCGCGTGTTTTAAAGAGAATTTTTAATACAATACACAACGTGGCCTTTTCCCCCCAACCGTACCGGTTTCACATTTATGCTGATATGACTTGCAAAATGCCCACAACCTTCGTTATCGGAACGGCCATTATCGACTAACAAGCGACGTTATCTTTTCCTGCTCCTTTAGCATAACTGGTATCGTAAATTAAATTTGACTTAATGTTCCTTCTTTAGTGCAATACACGTCTAACTCTTAAACTGTACACTGGACACTTTGTTATGTCAATGCTACAGCTGGTACACTGATAAAATGTGTATTGTCGTAGATTTTTGATAGGGGAATTAAGACGTGGGTTGGTCCCTTCTGAATAAATTAGAATAAGCGATAGCAACAGTGAGAGATAATAATAGAAATAGATTTCCACGAGTGAGACGAGGAAATTAATAGAGTCTGTCCCTGAAATCGAGAATCTTCTCTCTTTCAGCCTATCTTCTACAACAGATCTAGAGGAGTCAGACAGTCTATTATAATATATATATTATATATATATTATAATTATATATATATATATATTATTATATTATATATTATTATTATATATATTATATGCGCACTCACATACACACACACATAAGTGACGACAGTTAGACGCACAGACGTGGGAAAACAATAACAATGGAATATAGATATTTTGGAACGAGCTGACCGACACGCTTGAATAAAGTTTATGTAAATTTATTAACATAAGGAAAATTTTACCACAACACATAAATGTTAATATCAAGCATAGAAAATACATATAAGGTAATGAATTACTACAAGTATAATAGACCCATAGGTGTAATCTTTTCCCTCGATGTTTAGCCCACGATCCTATTAGAAGAAAAGTGATAGCCCCAAAGAATCACGGATATATACACTATAGTCTCAGATTTCCCTCTAAAGTTGAGAACAGAATGTATACCCTAATCTATCATAAGAGAGGAAAACCCGCATTTAGCAACAATTTTCATAAATGAAGTTACAAAAAAAAAATGTGGGTGCACGAATCATATTATAAAAGAATCACTCAGTCTGCTTTCACTCTGTTCTTTCAGCAGGGGCCCCTGTCTCACTTTTCTTACCTAAAATCTTGCTGGTGTTCGCCATCTGGCGCACGTTAGTACACACACACCGTTTAATCTGTCTGTCTTTTTGATGAAGCGGATCCCAGCTCTGCAGATTTTGGTTCCATCCAATGGGTCCGGGGAGCGTCTTCTTCATGCGATAGTTTTCTTTTCAGATTTAAGTTTACTCAGTTCAGGTAAGAATTAGATTTAAGCGGGCACACAGTGTCAGAATCACGAGGTTTCCCTTATTAAGGAAGATGACCGGTTGGTAAATTCTCTCAATAGATAATTATTGGTCACACACCACAATTAGTCAAAATGTCGGAATGTTAATGTTTTGTAATTTTTCTCGCCACAGGGCTGCATGTACATGAGAGTTTGTGAAGAAATATAATCTGGCTCAATAGGCCCAGTATAGGCATTTAGTCTTTAAAACCGTTATTGAGATTTGTACTCTGTTTATTTCTGGAGGCACACACACTGCCAGACAGGTGTTAACTTGTAAACCCACGTGGTTAAAGATAAAAATGTTTCTTCTCTCAGTTGTACTAAAACCGCTGGTAAAAGTTGGGCTGACCCAAAACTGTATAAGGAAAAAGCAGTATATAAATACTTATTCGTAATATTCACTACGGTTATAACTTACATTATAAACTGCAAGCATAGAGCTTGTCTTAACGTTAAAACTCCCGTGAAATAATTATGATCGTTTAAAAAAATCAATCATCATGAATTAGAAATACCTACGTATTTCGTCAATATTCAATGATGACTCAGTGCAGTTATAAGTTAGTTCAATATACTCGGACTGGTTACTAGCAATTTAATTAAATTTTATTTACAGCTGCATGAGTTTAAGCTAGAAATAATAATTTATTCTGCTTTCCACTGTAACACGTCAACTAGAGAATATAACAGACTTATAATTTAATCCCTCTGCACAGAAATCTAACTAGTGAAAATAAAATAGGCGATTTACCACTTAAATCACTCACAAAATACTTAGATATATAATATTACCTCCAAACAGAACTACGGGCAATCACCACGAAACTAGAATTTATTCACTAGATAGGTATTCTAGAAGCTCGGCAAAAATTGACGAGAAAACTAAGAACTTCGCTATACAAGCTTATACTCTAGCACGAGCGATCCGTCTACTGCAACTTAGGAGTACTGAATGCCTGAAGTCTAACTACTGGGGTTTATATCTTATGAAAAGAAATGATTTCACAATTCTCGAAAACCCGAAATAGTTCCCGTCTTAACACCTACATAAAACTCAGACGACGGCACTGAAACTGCCAGACGCGTTTCACACCTGCCGCTATCTATGGTCATTTCCCAGCGATGCATGTTGGCGCCTCTCACACCTAACACCGAGAAACTTAACCAAGAGCGCCGTGTCAGATGAAAATGATAGACGGTTGTCTGCCATCTTATGTCTGTCGAGAACGAATTTCACACTATTCGGTCTACTCAAGAACTTAGCTAAACAGCAATAAAAATGCGTTGCTACATAAGAAAAGAGACAGGCGAAGGTATGAATGGTAGAGTTATATTTTCACAATCTAACGAATGCGAAGAAAAAGAAAGGATAAAAGAGCGATAATAAAGTAGAAGACACGGGTAGAATAAAGAAAAGATATAGAAATGTATTAATCATAAATCTCTCTGCGACATGTATCTCAACGGTAAGCTGTTAGATGGAGTTTTTTTTCTTCAAAACTAAACTTGCTGTTAAGGGCACTATCTTTGCCATTTCATAAGTATCTCCTATAAATCGTTGTTTTGTAGAGTTCTTTATTTCTTAGCAAGTATGTCTGCCTCCTCGATGCCTGTAATGTTGCAATGAGCTGGTGTCCACTGGACTGTGCACTTGTTAAAGCATTTGGCCAGGCTTTCAAGTGAGCTGATCAGATCTTTAAATCTCTTAGCATGGTGGCTCTTCAGGGCTGCTGTTACTGAGAGTGAATCTATAAAGATTACTACCTGTTTTTCTGCATGCGCTTTGCACTCAATAAGAATTTCCGCTGCCTGTTTCTGGGCTTCTGCTTCAGTATTGAAGTTATTGCTGTATTTGCAAATGGCGATTGCCATAGAGTGGATTATATTATTTAATTTAATGAGAATGCCATCCCTCCTTGTTGCTGTCATTTTTGACGGAGTTTCAAACGTCGATTTATTGGTTGTATGTTTTTCACCCTGGTCAAGGTTAGGGAACTATGTCTTAACTTTGCTGTGTCAGGTTGATTAGGGGTTATCTCCCTTTTTGGTTCATTCATTGGGTTTGACCTTTTTTGAGAATAGGGTCAAAGGTAAACAGTTCTGGGCTATGTGCCATGCGCAGTTGGAGAGCGCAAAATTAGACTTCCGTCAGGTAGGGTTGCGAACTGGCTTCTGTAGGACGTGAATGTCCGTTGTTTCCTGGGGAAGGAAAATCTTCGAAGTGACTGCGTTGGCAGTTTTCCCCAGTGATTTACTGTACGTCAGGAATGACGACAGTGTTGTTTCTTATGTTCTGAGGATTCGTTTCAAGGTAACACCAACTTTATCATTACTACGCATTCGGTTGCAGAATTTGTTAAAGGCTTACCTAGCCTGTGAGAACAGCTCACAGTTCCTGTAATGCAGAACTTATATTTTGTGCTCAGGGTAGCTATTTAAGACTATTCGTCTTCATATGATCAGAAGTCCAGTGACGAAGTTATATATGGTGGAAACCGCAGGTTGGCGGTATATTTATACAAACATTATAGCAGGGTTTATGCAACCTGCTTATGAAGAGTACACAGCTGACGTCATATCGAGGCCTGTGTAATGGCCACTATTCTACCGCATGAAAAGATGTAACTGGCGTGTTATGCCAAGTTGAACGACGGCCCTGGTAATAGGATTACATGGGTTAAGGGCTCGTCCTTTGTATGACGGAGTTATTAAGGTATCTGACGCGTTCAGTCAGGGATACCAAAGCGGCATTATGAACTGTACATTAAAGAACATACCACTATTGACCATGCCCACATATTTGAATGTTTACCAGCTTTAGAATGCCTGATACGTACCAAGCCATTTCAATTAACATGATGTAAATGATCCTGTTTACATTGACTGTTCCTGTGTGATACTACTGTTAGTGCTGTGAATAAAGGTATGAACTGTTACCAGTAGTTGCAACCATCATTGGCTTCTGTACGAGTGTGACTGGGTACATTGTATACTATAGATGATCCTAAACGCATTCGCGTCTGCACACACCCATGTCTCACATCATCATCATCATCGTACAAGGACCATGTATGCTGTCAGCGTGAGTGACCCAGATCTTCACCGCACCAGTACACTGTTCAGGTGACATCGACACGCGTACCTGGCCAACTACACATCAACATTTGCATCACGTATAAAAAAACCAACTAACATTACTGGTAGGCCAGTTCCGTGGGCTTTTCGGCTTCAATTTTGGTTTCGGCTACAGATTGGAACGATCTAGGTTGACAGCTATAAATAATACACATCCGTAGTACTCTACATTTCCAAGTTTGGCTACGCAGGACAGTAGAAATAGGTCATTGACTGTTGACCCAAATAAACAGTGTTAGCATCTATGTGATAATGCTACATGAACCACAGTTGGTACAAGTACTGGAGTTAGCATCTAGGCAATATTGCTACGTGGACCACAGCTGCACACAAGTCAAGTATTTTTTGTAAACAGTACCGCTGGTTGTCTACACGTTACAGTCAACAGACTCTACAACGTCTGAACGTTCAAGTCACGTAGTTCGAGGTCAAGTATTTTTTGTAAACAGTACTGTCTACGAACTTTTCAACATTGGGCCTCAAGTCTCAACTATTCGTCGAGAAGGTCATAGTGACTTTATGTTCCTGGAGACCACTACATGTTATTGTGGATCTAACAATCATTGCGCGCTTGACATTGTACTCCCGTGTTGACAAAGAGCAAGAGAGTTACTATACTGTTATTTGTAACTAAACTTTGTTTGCAACACATTCCATTATATGCAATTTTATATGTTACTTGTAATATTGTGGTGTATTTTTCTGTTGTTTTCAGCGGGCTGGTTGGGTAAGGTGACTCCTTTAGATAATACTACGTAACAGAGGTTGTTTATTGAGAGCGTTTTCTGTAGGGACTGCAAATTTCCTTAATTGGGATTTGCTAGTGACAACTGTTGCTATTTACATTTAGCTGTGATGAGATGTGTTAGTGTTGTTTTCGTTATTTTTTCCATTCTTTGATTTACAATTTGTTTTGTTTGTATCTGTTCGTCTCTCCTTACTTTCATTTATTTCTATACACCTTTTTTTGTTTATAACAGTGTTGCCATTTGTCTTGTTTACTTTTCGCAGTCATCATTACACATTTTTGTAACATTTTCCTTAGTTTCGCTGTATTGTTTATTTGACTTCTGCGAACGTTTTCGGTTGTTGTTCTGTATTTTTGTCCTTGTATTTATTATTGTCATACACAGTCTACATACATATACTTGGTCATGTATTATTATTATTAATATGATACACTATTCGTATTGAGATTATTGATAGAATATTATTATAAAGAAACAAGGTAACCATACAAGATCTTTGACTAAGACTTGTCTCTCAAAGAGAGTGAAATAAACTGAACTGAGTATACAGGTCTAATATTGAAGACTTGTCTCCCATTGAAGTGGGATAAGGTAATTTATTTAATTTTTCAGGTTACTGATCTCATTAGACAGAATGTCTACACTGGAATACTTCATTGGACAAGGGAAATCCCTTGGCAAGTCTGGTAAAGAATTAGAAGAATTCGCGACTGCTCAATTCGTCATAGCATTGAAGTCAGAAGAAAAGAGACAAAAAGAGGAAAATAAATTGAAAGCAGAAGCTGAACAAAAGAAGATAGATGCTGAGAATTTAAGATTTCAGATGCAAGCTGAACAAAAGAAGATAGATGCTGAGAATTTAAGGTTGCAAATGCAAGCTGATGAAAGAAAATTCCAGATGGAAATGGAAAAACAAAAAAATGAAGCTGCTGCAGAGGAAAGAAAACTTCAAGCAGAGGAAAGAAAACTTCAAGCTGCTGCAGAGGAAAGAAAACTTCAAGCTGCTGCAGAGGAAAGAAAACTTCAAGCAGAGGAAAGAAAACTTCAAGCTGCTGCAGAGGAAAGAAAACTTCAAGCAGAGGAAAGAAAACTTCAGGCAGAGGCAGAAAATAGAAGATTGGATAGGGAAGCCGAGGAAAGGAAAGAGAAACAGAAAATGGAACATGAGGAAAGACTCGCAACTTTGGAATTAGAGAAATTGAAAGTGACAAATATGGGTGCTCATCAAGCAAGTTCAGGCACAACAAAGGAGTTTGCTAGTAAGATCAAATTACCGCATTTCAATCCTTTAAAGGACAACATAGCGGATTATCTGGATAGATTTCCATTTTTATGCGATACGCATTAGATAAAAAAGGAAAAATATGTCGAACAACTGATGGAATTTTTTACAGGTGAAACAGTGACTACTCTAATGACAATAGAGGAACATAACAGAACTAATTATGATGTTGTCAGAGCAGCATTACTAAAAAAATATCAACTAAAAGAAGATTATCGTCTTCGTTTTAGGACAATGTTGCCAGAAAATGGGGTAGATTTCTCTGATTTTATTACAAAGATACGTCGTATATTTACACGATGGATTGAGTTGTCTCAAACTGAGAAAACATATGAAGGCCTAATGGACTTATTACTTCGAGACAAAGTTTTGTCATCTGTTAATGATTCTTTCCTTGCATTTCTTCATGAGCGTAAGAGCAAAAACTTAAAAGACATGGAGGAATACTGTTGCCAGTATGCCACCGCGCATCCCCATGCTACAGTTAGCAATTCTAAAGTGAAAGAAGGGTTGCCAGTTGCTTCGGCAGCACCATATGGCCCTAATTTCAATAAGAAATTTCAGGGTGCTCAACAAAACTGGAATAGGAAAAGTAATCAGAATTACACTCATAAGCAGAGTAATCCAACATATGAAGGTACTTCTTCTAAGAACTGAAGACGAGATGGTAGTTCTCGTAATTTTGGTGGTAATAATTTTAGACACTATCGCAAAGGTTATCACAATAAAAACTATCCGAGCTTTTCTTCTCAGGATAACCATTCTCGACGTCAAGAATATGACGATGGTGATTCAAACCGGAATGATAATTACAATAGGCAATATGATAACAATTACAGGGGAAATGATAATCGCGGTAGACCTAGATATAACAAAAGAAAAGCTTACCAACAGGCAAACTCTGCACAACAAGAGTTTAATGGAGCCTGTAATCAAGTAAATGATAGTGGGAACTCTAATGCTATCACTGGTTGTGCTTTCGATTTAGGGAGAGCAACTGAATGCACCCAATGCTCAACATTGTTCGAGCCATCGTCTGTATCTACCTTAATTTGTGGTCACCCTCTTCCCACTCTTCCTGCTACAGTTGCGCATGATGGGAGAGGATCTCTCATCTTGCATAAAGGTCTAGTGAATGATAGTCCAGTCTCAGTTCTTTTTGATTCTGGGTGTACTACTGTCGGGGTTAGACAGTCTTTAATAGATAAACGCTGTTACACGGGAAAGGTGGTCAAATGTGTTACATTTGGGGGTACCGTGGAAAAATATCCTACTGCTGTCATTAGCATTGATACTCCCTTCTTTACAGGAGATGTCCACGCGTGTCTTCTTCCTAATCCTATTTAGGATCTTATAATCGGTCGTATTCATGGGGTTAAGGAATGCACCCCGCAACAAATTTCTATTTGGGAGGAACAAAATATCCAAACGGTCAATGCAGTGGTAACAAGAGCCCAAGCTCTTATCCCTCCAACTTCATCTGACGATAGTAATGGAGTTGATAGCCAAGACGACCACTTGGTGATTTCGCATGACTCGTTTGTTAAACGACAAGAAGAAGATCCTTCTTTAAAGAAATTCTTCCTTCTCGCAAAGAAAGGTGATCCTAATCAGAATACGAATCACAGATCGTATATCACTATGAAGAATGGTATACTGGTACAAATGGTACAACACTCGGACAAGTCTATGCATTAGCAAATTCTTGTGCCTAAGTGTATGAGAGCCTTAATTCTTCAACATGCACACGATTCTCAGTGTGCTGGACATATGGGTTTTTCCAGAACTAAGACTAGGGTCCTTGCGTCTTTCTTTTGGCCATTCGTGAACAAAGACATACGAATTTATTGCCGATCTTGCAAAATTTGTCAAGAGGTCAAGTCTAGAGGTCCAAGACATGCTGCACCTATTCAGACTGCAGATATTCCTATTCGGCCGTTTCAGACAATGGCAATAGACATTATTGGCCCGTTTAAGATTAAGTCGTCGGCGTCTGTGGCCTAATGGATATGAACGCAGTTTCATAATCCAGATATACCAGGTTCGAAACCTGCTGCAGGCGGTTTAATAGCAGATCGCTTTGTGTGGATTTTTAACAATGGTATAAGCGCCGTACCGTTCAGAAAGCAATGGCAAACTACTGAATGAAAAAAATTGCCTAGAAAAATCACAAACAGCAAATAAAAGCTGGAGTTGATTGCCACGTTCTGTAAAGGATATGCAACTAACTTTTTAAGATTAAGTCAGCCAGAGGACATCAATTTATCCTTACTTGCGTTGACATGTGCACGCGTTGGCCAGAGGCTATACCTCTTAAAAGCATATCAACTGTCGATATCGCAGATGCTCTTTGGCTCATATTTTCTCGTCTGGGATTCCCCGGAGAAATACTATCAGACCACAGCACTAGATTAATATCGGACACTATGTCTCAGGTAATGGCTACTCTGGACATTAAAAGGTCTCTCAGTAGTATTTATCATCCAATGTCCAATGGATTGGTTGAACGTCTTAATAGGACACTAAAGAACTTACTTGGCAAGATAACGGAGGATCATCCTGATGATTGGGACAGGGTCCTACATGCAGCTCTCTTTGCTTATAGAGAGGTTCCCAACGAGCATACAGGATTTTCTCCTTTTGAACTTGTCTTTGGCGCGCAACCGCACGATCCTATGTCCTTGCTACACGATTTGATCGCTGCCGATAATATTGACGATGATACACAATCGTCATATGAATATGTCATCGCTCTTAGGAAAAAAATTATCGAATCATGCAGGTTAGCTACTTCATCAGAATTTGCTAAAGAAAAGGCTAGGCAATTCGCTAATAAGAAAAGACGCCTACGTCAACTTTGTCCTGGAGACAAAGCGTTTGTCTTACTTCCCTCGAGGGAGAACAGACTTCTCATTTCTTGGAAAGGTCCATACACTATAGTCTCTAAAATTTCGGATGTTGATGGAAGGCATAAAACCTTTCATATAAATATGCTTACGGAATTTATTGAACGACCAGACTATTTACAGCCTATTTTCCAGGCGATGGACGATTCTCCAGTCCAACATTGTCATATCTCATCCCTGTCCGTTATACAGGATGAGGAAACTATTTTTTCTGATGTTAACTTCCGTGATTCCACTTAATTCTATGGAATCATGGAAAAACGTTACCGTCTCTTCGAACTTGTCTTTTGAGGAACAGCGTCAAGTATCTTCTACGCTACAATCATTTCAGGATGTCCTTACCGACATTCCTGGACACACACATGTCATTGAACATGACATCATACTTACTGATCGTAATCCGATCAGAGTAAGACCATACCCTATACCTATTCATTTTCAAGCACAAGTCGAGAAAGAATTGGATGAAATGATTCAATTGAAAATAACTGAACCATCCACTTCGGCTTATTCTTCGTCGATGGTTATTGTTCAAAAGAAAGACAATAACATACGTCTTTGCGTTGATTATCACAAATTAAATCAAGTTACGAAGTTCGATGCTGAACCTATGCCTTTATTAGATGATCTACTTATTAGACTTGCTAAATCTAAATTCTTTACTAAACTAGACTTGTCGAAAGGTTATTGGCAAGTCCCTTTGACGGAACACGCCAAACCTCTCACTGCTTTTTCAACACCTAGGGGTTTATTTCAGTGGAATTTTATGCCTTTCGGGCTTATGAACGCCCCAGCAACTTTCGTGCGCATGATACGACGAATTCTATCGTATCGTACAGATGTCATCGCATATTTGGACGACATCTGTCTGTTCAGTGATACTTGGGAAGAACACTATTTAGGTTTAAATGAATTACTATCTACTCTACGTGAGCATAGTTTGACTGCAAAACCCTCTAAAGCTTTTGTTGGGTTTAGTGAAATTTCTTTCCTGGGTCATCGGGTTGGTCATGGTCTGTTGAAGACAGAGGACCAAAACATTTCTAAAATATTAAATATCTCAGTCCCGAAGACAAAAAAAGCAAGTAAGTAGTCTCTTGGGATTAATACAATTCTATGGAAGATTCCTTGATAATCTATCCTCCATTATGGCACCACTTTCAACGTTACTAAAAAAGGTTCTCCTAATATGGTGCGTTGGTCCCAAGAATGCCAATCGTCACTGGATCAGGTTAAGAATTTGTTCTCATCTCATCCTATCTTAAGACTACCAACGATTGATAAGACTTTTGTCCTTCACAGTGATGCCTCTTCCACTGGGATTGGAGCGGAACTAATGCAGGAGTATTCAGGAACTCTGCATCCTGTAATGTATATTTCTAGGAAGCTGAATGCGGCAGAAAGGAATTACTCGGTTTTAGACCGTGAATTGTTGGCCATGGTTTGGTCCATTCTTAAGCTACAAAGGTTCCTTCTGGGCGCGCATTTCATTATCGAAACCGACCAAAAAGCTCTTACAGCTATGCAAAGTAAGGATTTGAAGAGCTCGAGATCTACTCGTTATGCTATTGCTCTTCAACCTTTCCATTTCACGGTGCGAGCTATCCGTGGTTCGGATAATGTGATGGCAGACATATTGTCTAGATGCCCACATGATTCCATTTAAATCTTATGTCCTTGATTTCCTGATACACTTCCAGACTTATGTCTGTTCTTAATATCATAATATATATTAACACAATTGTGTCACTATTTGGATGATGTATAATGACTTTAACAAATTTGGTTATGTCCATCCATGATATATATCCATTAGATATGTTGATGGTATAGTATTGTAGTTCATGATATTTGTATATTGCTATAGTTATAGTATTTGACAATTTTTGATATCTATGATTGGTATTGCCAGCAACTTAGATTTCTTTAATGGTACCTCCCGAGTTTGTTTTGCTTAGAAGAAATATTTTCTCTTATGTTGGGGGATGATTTTTACTCTCTCCAGACGCTTTATTTATGCGTCTATTGTACCTGATATTAGGTTCATTCTTTCATGGGCACATAATTGATGCTTGTGCTATCTTGCTCATGGATATATTTTTTTTTTTAAATGTGTCATTTTTTTTTACATGGGGGTGCAGTAATATGTTGCTGTAATTTTTGACCGAGTTTCAAACGTCGATTTATTGGTTGTATGTTTTTCACCCTGGTCAAGGTTAGGGAACTATGTCTTAACTTTGCTGTGTCAGGTTGATTAGGGGTTATCTCCCTTTTTGGTTCATTCATTGGGTTTGACCTTTTTTGAGAATAGGGTCAAAGGTAAACAGTTCTGGGCTATGTGCCATGCGCAGTTGGAGAGCGCAAAATTAGACTTCCGTCAGGTAGGGTTGCGAACTGGCTTCTGTAGGACGTGAATGTCCGTTGTTTCCTGGGGAAGGAAGATCTTCAAAGTGACTGCGTTGGCAGTTTTCCCCAGTGATTTACTGTACGTCAGGAATGACGACAGTGTTGTTTCTTATGTTCTGAGGATTCGTTTCATGGTAACACCGACTTTATCATTACTACGCATTCGGTTGCAGAATTTGTTAAAGGCTTACCTAGCCTGTGAGAACAGCTCACAGTTCCTGTAATGCAGAACTTATATTTTGTGCTCAAGGTAGCTATTTAAGACTATTCGTCTTCATATGATCAGAAGTCCAGTGACGAAGTTATATATGGTGGAAACCGCAGGTTGGCGGTATATTTATACAAACATTATAGCAGGGTTTATGCAACCTGCTTATGAAGAGTACACAGCTGACGTCATATCGAGGCCTGTGTAATGGCCACTATTCTACCGCATGAAAAGATGTAACTGGCGTGTTATGCCAAGTTGAACGACGGCCTTGGTAATAGGATTACACGAGTTAAGGGCTCGTCCTTTGTATGACGGAGTTATTAAGGTATCTGACGCGTTCAGTCAGGGATACCAAAGCAGCATTATGAACTGTACATTAAAGAACATACCACTATTGACCATGCCCACATATTTGAATGTTTACCAGCTTTAGAATGCCTGATACGTACCAAGCCATTTCAATTAACATGATGTACATGATCCTGTTTACATTGACTGTTCCTGTGTGATACTACTGTTAGTGCTGTGAATAAATGTATGAACTGTTACCAGTAGTTGCAACCATCATTGGCTTCTGTACGAGTGTGACTGGGTACATTGTATACTATATATGATCCTAAACGCATTCGCGTCTGCACACACCCATGTCTCACATCATCATCATCATCATACAAGGACCATGTATGCTGTCAGCGTGAGTGACCCAGATCTTCACCACACCAGTACACTGTTCAGGTGACATCGACACGCGTACCTGGCCAACTACACATCAACATTTGCATCACGTATAAAAAAACCAACTAACACTCCCCCTCCACATTCTCAATTGCATTTTTTGCTGAACCATCAGTATATGCATGTGTCCGGAGCTGTGCTGGACATTTTTGGTCAATATACGGTACTTGGTTGCTATACGCTTTCTTTGTTTTTCTATCTGTGTTCCTTTACTTTCAATGCCTGGAATATCAAATAAAAAAGCCATATTCAAGTCCAAATGGGAGAAGAGAGCACCCAGGCCACATATAAAATGCCTATCATCAGCTATCTAGGCAAGACCAGGTCATCATTTTCCGGCTACGCACTCGACACAACAGACTGAGGTGCCATCTATACCACACGTACAGGATGGGTGAAACAGATCCCCGCATATGTGGAATCAGCCCCATGACAGCTGAAATCTGCTGCAGTCCTGCCCAACAACCTACTTCTCTCCACAAAAACCTGTTTGCAGATGTCAGGAACCTTGAGATGGCTACTGCCTTTATCAGTGTTATTAATGTGGAAATCTGAAGGCAAACGAGGAAGAAGATGGAGAATAATAATAATAAGGAGAAAATGGAGAAGGAGAAGAAGAACTAGAAACTGCAATACAACGACACCCGTACTCTTGAAAAAAGATAGAAGGAAAAAGAAAGCCAAGCCGCTATTTATTATGAAGCTCAATAGAAGAAAAGAAAATGGCTCTTCCTTACGTGAACCTGCAAACGGTTTGTAAAACACGACCTCTCACATAGAAGTAATGAAATCCACGTATATTGAACATTAATGTCAACGATACCTTGATTAAACTGGTCAGAGTTCATATATCTAGGAGACATAATTGTAGCGAGATTTGTTAACACTTGCTTGGTTGTAGCGCGACACACGCCCACGCGACACCCACACACACATACAGCGCAGTAATAACACTCGGCGGATCTTGCTTTGAAGTTTGTAGACAGCGGAAATGTGAATTACGTTTAGCCGGAACGGTATTGCAAGAATGAGGAAATAAGCTATATAGGAATGTATGGCGGACTTTAAAAGTATGCATTTACTGAAAATTAAATTATTAACTACCGGAGATAAAGATTGGAATAATATTAAATAAATATAACTCAATAAAGGAGATAGACTAGGAATTATATACAAAAGGATATTATCCAAATATAAATAGTTTTAAAGATAATTAATATTTTTCACCTTCATCACATCGGCTAAAAGTTAGCTAATAATCTTTAAAAAATTATTACACTAACAAGCCTCAACGGATTTGGATAAAACTTATATGGAATGAAAGCCTCATATGGGGAAAAGGGAATGATACATAGGAAGGACGGAAGAATATAAGTGTGTAGTGAACAGAAGAGAAAAACAAGTACAGGAAAAACACAGATTGCTTCAAATCGCCTCAAATCAGGAGATGAAACTAAAATCTTTTGGGGAATTTGGGAGGTGCTTTCTCGTACGGGCGAGAGACTGAAATATAAGGACAGAGAAGCGCGTTGAAAATCACACACACCAAATCCAGAATCCAGAGTGAGAAACTGGAAGACAGCATCTGCAAGAAAAGTTCTATTTTCACACTGCATGCAGGGCAGATTAAATTAAGCCAATACAGCCTCACCGTGAGCTTATAAATCCTAAGAGGGTATGTAAGTTTATTAAAAATATATGTATTACTAATATCATTTTATTTCAGATTGATTGTAGTAGATATAATAAAAAAGGGAATGACGCTAACCAGAGATAACCTTCACCGGCATTGTCAGGAAGCATAACCATTAATTGGTTAATCACATATATCATGGCTAGTTCTTGCCTGGAAGCTTACGACATACCAGCAAGTACATAAGTGACGTGACATCCATAAGTGGAAGGCAAAGGTTATATCGTACCCATGTATCATAACATGTGATTTATTCATGTATATTGTTAATTCTGCACAGTATACATTATCTTATCATGTTATCTCTGTAACATACTACCATGATTCATTCATTTATATACAAACACTGAAGACATGGTCGCATCATGAACAGCAGTTGGTGGTGAGATTGTTGGAACAACATGGCCACCTATTACCTTTTGTTCCAGGTTTTTATGATCAATGTTTATGTTCATTCCTGATCGAGAAACTAAAGACTTGTAGAAGTTGATCCAGCTCACTGAAGCCTAGAGGTCAACCACTCTTCAACACCTTAGTCCCCCGTAGTTAATAGGGCGGGCTGAAGGAAAGTCTTCCGTACTCCAGTGTGTCGGAGGAACCTCGAGCAGACGTGGCTAATACCATAAGTTGAGTTTATGTGTATCCATCCAACAAATCCTGTGAGCAGTTTCTAAAACGACTGTTTAATGATGACAACTAGATGGCAAGAGATAATGTGACAAACTTGTTTTATAAGTTCAGTGGAAGATAAATCCAAGACTTTTTAGCTTGTTTATTTGATTTGTAACTGTAAATAATCATACATTTTACCATCTTACAACAACCATTTCTCATTACAAGAATATATAGATGTACATAATAAATTGGATAATTGTACTCATTTGACTTGTTAAATCTTTAACTGTTAAAATTTTGAGTTACCTTTTCAAAATTTAATTATATTATCACATAGGGTTACGATAGCGAAAGTAGCAACTTATACTTCTGAAGCCTAAATCTATTGTCCAGCTCAGAGTATTCACAGCTGTAACTCACTTGTGATACCAGTGTACTTCTCGGGCGCTGGAACTTCGTACTTTCTGGAGAGAGATTCTACTTCTGCTCTACCACTATTATCATAATAGGAAAACCTTTCGCTACAATAATCACAAATGACAGAACGAGAAATAAGATGTCAAAAGGGTAAAGTACTAGTTACCAGCTGACTCCTGCTTAGGCGCCCACATACCTCATGGAAGGCAAAGCGACGGCTGATAAATAGGGTATCCATACAACGCTTTGCACAAGAGAGGAAAAACACATGCGAGACGAGCTGTCTGGGGGGGGGCGGGGGGGAGGGGGGGGGGCAGAAAGCAAATATCACCAGGCAGAAGAAAATAACGTAGAGTAACCCAAGCAGACAGAAAATAAATGGCACGGACACCGTCAGAATGCAGCCATCACAAGCCTTTAGCAGCTAAAAATACAGCTACAAGCCCAAAACAGAGAGGGTGGGGGCGAGATGAAGCTGGATAGACAATGTTAAAGAGATCCTTAAATAACACGGTACCACACTGGCCAAGCAACACACCTACAGCAAAACTGCTGCTCCTCAAAACGCCAGATATGAGTATCTCCCCTTGCCAATATCGCGACTTAACTTTTGACGTTAGTGATTTTCTACATGATTTTTTTAGAATCCAGTGAGACCACACCGCTGCCTTGCAGGTAGGCTGGGTACAGTCAAAGGTTAAGGAAGGCAACCCGATATAAATGCACGTTGAAATCGGATAAAAAGGCCACAGGCCTAACGAAACAGTGCAACGTACGCCGCTCCATGATGACGTCATTACAAAGCGCATATGGCCGACGCCAGTTCCTTTCGTGGAAAAGCTTTACGGGGATTCAAATAGCCTCAAACTGACTACTGCTTTCTTTGAGAACATTCAAGTGGACGTCTGAGAGTGTACGAAGAAGAAAACGCTTTATAGCACAAGTGGACATTTTAAAAAAAAATGAAAATAACAAGTCGGTCAATAATAAAACGAAATATGACAAAAGTGTGAACAATCGGTACATCATGGTATCGTGGATAGAATAGGCATATAAATGGGCTGGACCCAAACAAAATGGGGGGAGGGGTGTTGGTTTGGATGTATATGGCAAAGTGAAGCGATGAACGTAAATGTGAGGATGAAAACGAGCCCTGATCATCCGTCAAAGGTCCTTGCTCCTTTGGCGTACCTTGGCAAAGTGGCGATATGAATGTTAACGAGAGAAGAAATTTAAGCCCTGATTGCGATCATCAGTAAAGGTCTTGGGTAATTCAGGATAATACAGCAAGGTTCAAATTATCTCCCTTGGCGTAACTTTACATGCTTGAAGTAATCTAACTCGTGGACGTAACGGAACAATCTTCAAATAATATCCCTTGGCGTAACACCACAAGCTTCAAATAATGTAATCTCCTGGACGTAACTGAACAAGCTTCAAATAATCTTCCTTGACGTAACACAGCAGGCTTCAAATAATCGACTTTAGCGCACGGCATTAGTGGTTTCACAGCACGGGGAAGACCAAGAGGTAGCTGGATACACAACATCACAGACATCATACATCACGAGCTCACCGCAGCCAGTGTGACATATTGCAAATTTCAGCTCCCCACTACGAGTGGAAAGAAAAAGTTTAAAAATAAAAAAATAGGAAGCGCGCAAGACGCTTGGCACACTTCCAAGTGTTACTACCTGAGAGGTGGGGGCAATCTGGCTACCATTTTCCGCATTTATTCCCGTAACCTTTGGCATTTCTCTGTGAACTAGCAAACTCAGTTGCAGTGTCGTCTCGGCAGGTATTCTCATTCTGTCTTGCATTCGGTTTCGGTTATGGATTTGAACGGCAAATTTAGATCGTCGAGCTGTTTTGTCAGAGTGTACTGAATTCCATGTCTGGTTGTTGATGCTGTTTTCGCAATTCAGTCTGCTGCTAGTTGGAAGAGAAATATTAACAAAAGACTTCAATGCCACAGTCCACTTCTAACATCAAAGGGTTCAAGTCGATCTTCATGAAGAACTCTGCATTTCATATCATCACATGTTTTCTTTATAAGGTTAATGAAGTTATGGATGATTCCACGGTTTCCAAACTGATTCTCTATATAAACTATGGAATGTCTTTTCATAGTCAATAAGTCCATTGTAAAGTGGTATCATCTGGCAGCCCTAAAAACAATGGCCGCAACGCAGCTGGAATAGAGACTACTGTTTCTCCTGTTTAATCAGTTAGTCATGTCAGTCATCGAGTATGGTCTGAGAACACTGACGCTGTCAAAGTCACAATGTGAACGATTGGGGCGCATTCAGAGTGAAGGAATGTGTGAGGTCTTGGGCGGTGCGCGAGATGCCCCGATCGTGACGATGCGGTGCATGCTTGGCTTGCTATCTGATTGGATCCAGATGTATGATGGCTCAGTCAAGTGCATATATGCGAGTGGCCACAGACGTGGGGGGGGGGGGGAGAATGGAAGCATGACTGACATTAAGGGAGCAAGAGTAGGGCGGGATATGGCGCGGGCGGGGGAGACGGTTGAGCGGGTGACCACGGTTGAAAATGTGTTCAAAGGGGAGGAGTGGAGTGGGTCAGATGAGAAGTGGCCTGATTGCCAACAGGTCATCATCAGCCTTGGTGGAGAGTGCAGGACCTGGGCCAATTGGAGGGTACAGCTGGAGATTGATCAACTGATCAGTGATCGTGCTGGGGATGATGGCGCCATTGTGTACGCTGATGGGTGTGTGGTCCGTGGTGGGAAGTCGGGGTAGGGCTTCTCCGCTGGAGTGCGGGGGGGGGAGAATCATCGCTGAACATGGTGGGGCTTACATTATAACAACCTCCAGCGTGAGAATGGAGGTGCAGGCAGCTACTGCAGCCTTAAGGTGGCTGTCTGAGATTTCAATAACAAGGGCGGTTATTGTATCAGACTCACAATCCATGCTCCGGAAGGTCCAAAGTGGATGGCTCCGGCATGAATGGAAAATCTCCACAGAAGACTCGAATCCGAATCTTCAGGAACTGGTGTGGATCTACTGTCCTGGTCATGCAAGGATACGCGGCAAAGAAATAGCTGACAGACTAGCTTCAAGAGCACACATAGAAGGTGCATTGGATATGGATAAGGGAGAGATATTGAGGGCAATTCATTATTGCCTCTTAGAGAATGAAAATGCTATTGATGAATCATCAAGGGTAAGATTGTTGGAATTTAGTATCAGTATAAGACCAGCAGGATGGACGAATGAGAGGATGCATCCGGCGTGTATGCAACCAACGCGCAACAGGAACAATTAGCATTCATACCCTTCGACATTTGTTGAGGGAGACTGATCACCTATGGGTTTGCCCGGAGTGCAGTAACGTCGATTCTGATCAACAATAACCATAACTTATCATTTTCGTTTATGTCAGTGTCGCATCGAGATTTATGATCAATAAATTTTCTATATTCTTTCTTTTTCTACCCGTATCCTCTACCTTATTATCGCTCTTTTATCCTTTTCCTGGTTTTTTTTCCGCATTCGTTCGTTTGCGATAAATTTACTTTCCCATTCGGATACTTTCCCATTCTGACTTTACCGTTTTTTTCTCATACACTGGTAACGCATGGTATTACATCAGATGTCAGTCGCTGCAGAGACGGAATGTGTGATAATTCGTTTTACAAGACATAGATGCAGACAATTGTCTACATTTTCATCTGTCATGCTAGTTTCTTCGGCTTAAGCTCTAGGCGAGGTGTGGAAACTGCCATCTGCCTCGACCAGAAATGAGACATTCGTCTACATTTCCATCTGACACGTAGCGCTACGAACAGTTTCTTAGCAGTAGGTGTGAAGACGCACTCTTGGCAGTTTATGGCAGTCTCTTGGTTTAATGTGAAGTGTCAGATGAGAAAGGGGAGACTATTTCGGATTTGCGAAATAGCGCATCCTTTGTGCTGTTTAAGATATATCTACCCGAGAGAGTTTTAGACTAGTCATTCATAATCCTAAATCTGCAGTAGACAGATCACTCGTGCTAGGAAATATCTTGTATATTGCAAAGTTCTGAGGTTCTTGGCAACCTTTTGCTGAGTTCTAGACTACCATTATATTGAAGGATTCTAGTTCGTGATATTAATCTGTAGTTCTGTGTGTGGAGGTAAATATTATATTAAATATCTAGTAGTATTGAGTGATTAAGTGATAACCACTTATTTCATTTTACTAGTTAGATTCTGTGCAGAAGAAATCATTTATAAGTCTGTTATATACTCTAGGTGACGTGTTTCAGTGGAAAGCAGAATAAATTTTAATTTCTAGCTTAAAATTCATGCAGCTATAAATAAATTTAATTTAACTGTTAAGAACCCGTCGTGAATATTTCAACTTTGTTGTTGTTGTTTGCGTTCGCTCAGCCATCTCTCTGAACTTTGGCCAATTTGAGCGGTATTTATGTTGTGTCGTGTTTTACAGCTATGCTGCGATATCTGCGCCTTTCGGCCCGACACATCCGATTTCAGCAAGCAATTTTTACGGGTTTGCTTCCCTGCCACCTCACGCCTATATAGTATGCTATACCTCATGTCCATACAATAGTTCAGTGAGGTGACTGCACCAGTGAGCGACAACGGAGACGGAACTGTGCCTCAGAACTGGGAGGCCCCCGATTCCGGGAACCACACACAGCCAATTGAAGCAACGGTCGTCGGAGTGGAGAGACAAGCATATGACTACTGGCAGGATCAACCAGATAACTGTCTGACTGAACAGAGCATTTCGTCGCTCGCGTCGCGCGGGGAGGGAGACAGCGCTCTGTGCAGAGCGGATCCCGGCGGCCCCGGCGATTTTATTCTTGCGAGAACCACTGGACCCGCCTGCCGACTGACTAGTCGGACAGGACTGGCCGAAAGCGACACCAGATTACTGACTGCCGGCCCACGACTCGTTGCGAGAGCGGGGCCGTTTTTCGAGACTGTTGTCGAGCCACGATACGGAGATGCGACTGCTTGCTAACATCACGACCAAAGGCTGCGATTTACGGACACAGGAGCTAAACTACTGCCTCGCTAACCGATGAACTGGGAGGGAGGGCCCGGTCGTACCGGGATCACCACGCGCAGTCTCTCGAGACAGCGACCGCCAGCGCTCAATATTTCAACTAAATTATAAATGCCCGACTCATCATTGAGTATTGACGAAATACGTATGTATTTCTAATTCATGATGACTGATTTTATGAATATAACTTATTTCACGGGAAGTTTTAAACGATAAGTCAAGCCTCTGCTTGCAGTTTATAATGTAAGTTATAACCGAGTACATAGTATGTATATATATTGCATTTGTTGTTTTTCTTTATTCAGTGAAAACTGGGGTGACCCAACTTTGCCAGCTTTTTAGTACAGGGGAAATCTATGTGAAGAACTAAAAACATTCTTTTTCTTAAAGACTTGGTGTATAACCTTTACAAGAACTTTAAGATTTTAATGAAGTAACGGGCCCACCGAGCCTGATTTAGTTCTTCCAGAGGAAAACCCAAGTACATTTCAGCCCGTGTGGCAAGTAAAGATTTACAATCATTAACATTCCAACATTTTGACGAACTGTAGTGTTAACAATAACTGTCTATTGAAAGAATTTACCAACCGGTCATCTTCCTAACTAAAAGAACCCTCGTGAATTCTGACACTGTGTGACCGCTTAAAACTAATTCTTACCTGAACGGAGTGAAGTGACACTAACGTAAATCTGTAAAGAAAACTATCGCACGAAGAGGACGCTCCCCGGACCCCATGAATGAAACCATGATCTGTAGAGCTGGGAATCTGCTTCAGCAAAAAATAGACAGATTTAACGGTGTGTCATACAGTGCGCCAGATGGCGAACACCAGCAAGCTATTAGGTAAGAACGTGAGCCAGGGTACCCCGATGAAAAAACCGAGTGAAAGTAGACTGAGTGATGTTTTATGAAAACTATTTATTCACCCACTTTGTAATTCCATTTGTGCAAATTGTTGCTACTGCAGGTATATTTTTTTCCTTAGGATAGATCATACTACTATCAAAGTCTGTTCATACCTTTAAAAGAGAAAATTATTAGACAAAAGCAGATGTATCCGTGACTCTTTGGGGCTATCATCTTTTCTGCTAACAGGACTGTGGACTAAACATCGAGGGAAAGGACCATACTGTGGGTCTATCATTATTGTGGCATTTTATTATTTTATGACTATTTGTCTCGATGTAATTTTTACGTGTTGTGATGAATTTTTCTGATAAATTAAATCCACTAAAACTTAATCAGTGTGTCGGGTCAGCTCGTTCCAAAATATCTATATAATCATTGTTATAGTTTTCCCACGTATGTGTGCGTCTACATGTCGTCAATTGTGTGTGTGTGCACGTGAGTTGTAACATATATATATATATATATATATATATATATATATATATATATATATATATATATATATATATATATATATATATATATTAATATATGTAGTCAATAGACTGTCTGACTCCTCTAGATCTGTTGTAGAAGATAGGCTAAAAGAGAGACAGGATTCTCGATTTCAGAGACAGCCTCTATTGATTTCTACCATCTCATTCGGGGAAATCTATTTCTACTATTATCTCTCACTGTGGCTATCTCTCATTCTAATCTATTCAGAAGGGACCAACCCAAGTCTTAATTCCCCTATCAAAAATCTACGACAGAATGGTGGCTCGTTCTCCGGGAATTGAACTATAGTCCTCAGTAATACGTATATCAGCTCGTTTGCAGGATTAATTTTCTTCATTCTGATATAGAGTAAGAGTGTGATGTCTTGTGAGTTTTGTATCTTTTAATAATTTATCCCCTAGACGAATCGATCTGTTTATGGGCGTGCTGACCACACAATTAATAATTGTTTTTCCACAGCATTTTGAGTAATATACATTTGAGTTACAGGTTGATTTTGTCGGAATATATGTTAATATTGATTTTATAATACTAAACGCTGGTAAAGTTTGTGAGTGTATAACATTCACAGGGTTCTGAAGAAGTAGGTGTTTGAGCTAAGCTAAGGAGTGCGTTCAGACAATTACGTCCTATTAATTGCCTCCCGTACCCTAACTGTCTTCAGGGGTGAACTTGTAGTGGACTTAAAAGATTAAGGGATTTTTTTTCTCCTAAAAATTTTGTGTGATAATTGTTTTGTTTCCACTGTAGCAACTTAATTTTTTAGTGAGTAATCTTAACTACCATTTATTTGGCGTAGTCGTCTGCATTAGGTGCTTTATTTGCCGATTAATATCAGCGATAGTTAGATACTATATTATAGGAGGAGGTATCCCAGGTTAAAGTATATCATCTTTTGTTGGTATTTTCTCGAAAATGGAAGGAACCAGTGTATCCTTTTCTTCTTTCTCGACTAGTCCCAGTCAGCGATTTATTATGGCCGAGAGGGCGAAATTGAGGCAGATGCTAAGACAGGAAGCAATGGAAGAGGGACTGGACGGCGACGAAGCGAAAGCTTTCGTCAGGGACGAACTTGAGAGATACGATGTGGAGCAGAAGGAAAAAGCAGCGGAGAAGAAAGAAGCAGAAGCTAGGAGGAAGGAAGAAGCAGCAGAAGCTTTAGAGCAGAGGAAGATGGATGAGGAAATGGAAATTCGCAGGGCGAACAAAAGAGAGAAGGAGAGACAGCATGAGGAAAGAGAGAAGGAGAGGGAGAGACAGCATGAGAAGGAGAGGGAAGAGAGACAGCATGAGTTGGCTCTTAAAACTCTAGAATTCCAAAGTCGTGGTGCTTCCTCTATCACCAGCAGTGGAGGGTCTTCTTCTCATTCCCCTGTAACTGATCCTCCTAGCGCACAATCTACTCATCTCACTGCTATGTCTTTTCCGCTAGAATCTTTCCCGTGTCCTAATGAGAAGATTGACACTTATCTAGAAAAATTTGAGAAAATTGCAACTCTGTACGGTTTAGAGAGGTCGCGTTGGAATATGAAGCTTTCTCAGGCGTTGAAAAGCAGTGCGTATGATGTTTACGCCAAACTGGAAAGCAGCCAACAAGACAACTATGATGTGTTGAAGAAAGCATTACTGGAGCACTTTGAAATGAATGCTCGCAAATTTTTGCAACTGTTTCGCAACAGCAGGAAGGAGAGCTCTGAAACTTTTCAGCAGTTCTCGTCTCGTTTGAAGGGATACTTGACAAAGTGCCTTGAGCTTTCACAGCTCCCCTCTACCTATGAAGGTCTGGAGGAATTTGTTATAACAGAACAAATAAAGAACACTTTGTCTGCTGACACCCGGAGATTTCTAGCTGAGCAGGGTGCAGAAAAGCGTGAAGACATTTTGGAAAAGTCTGAGCGTTATCAAAATGCGCTGGCCGAACTACCAGCCACAAAACGTAAACCGACAGAAGAGCATTTTCGAAAAAATAATCTAGACGAATCTTCTCATGCTTCTAATCAGAATAACCACAGAGAAACTGGACCTCAAAACCCCCCTCCTGAAAAATCCAAGTTCTACAAAAACAAGTACCCCAACCACAGTAAACAGTCTGATCAACCCGACCGCCCTTCATGGCACCGCAGCCAGCGAGGACAAGGTGGCTAAGGGAGAACTCCTGAGCACGAGACTAATGATCAGGGCGAGCAGACTGAGTCTAAACGCATCGGATGTTTGCTAACAGTCTCGCAACACGGAATTATTGACAGTGATTCCCAACCTGAGGGAGAGAGACCCTCAACGCGAGGTACTGTTATATTGAACGGTTCTCAAACTTTTTGTTTATTTGACACGGGGCTTTCTTACGATTGCATTGTTGCCAGACACCTGGTTAAACCCGGTCAAGAGACAGGAGAGACCGTCGAACTTTGTGGAGTCTCTAAGAGTGATGCACCTACAGCGCTTCCCATCGCATTGGTGGAGATACACTCTGATTTTGTCAGAGGTGTGATCAAAGCGGCTGTTATGGATGACCCCATCTACCCAGTCATACTTGGCGGTAGATACGTGTTTATTGGGAAACCGGAAGAGCCGATTGTGGCAGCAGTAACTACAAGAGGGCAAACCAAGAAGGAACGGGAGCCTGCGCTTAATTTGTTACCTATGGAACTTAAAGAAGCGCAACAAAAGAACCCTACTTTGGCACCCTGCTTTAGGAAACTGCCCATGGCTAAGGAACCCAAACAGCACAGGGACATTTTTTCTAAGGATGGCGTACTTTATCGCAGAACGGGCAAGCCTGACCAAGGTTACAATCAGCTCCTAGTACCGAAACAGTACAGAAGCCAAATCCTAGAAATGGGGCACTCTCTTCTCTTCAGCGGACATATGAGACAGAACGCCACAAACCAACGGATAACCACTCATTATTGGTGGCCAAGAGTAAATACTGATATTATCAGGTATGTCAAATCATGTGCCCAGTGCCAACGTGTACCACCCAAGCAACGGACACCCCCCAGTCTCTTTGGGTGAAATGCCAATAGTGGGAACACCATTCGAACGGGTTGTGATCGACATTTTAGGACCCTTAGAAAGGATTAAAAGAAGGACCAGGTTTATCCTCACCTTAGTCGACACATGCACTTTATGGGCAGAAGCTATACCGCTAACATGCGCAGATGCCAAGCATGTCGCAGAAGCCCTAGTGCAGATTTTCACTCGGTTGGGATTCCCTCAGCAAGTGTTGACGGATAACGGATCTCCATACCGAAACCTGTTAATGGATGAGATCGTTAAGATCTTGAGGGACCAGCACATCTACACTAAGCCTTACACTCTGGCCAGAAGTGGGTTAGTAGAACGTGTTATCGGAAACCTCAACATGATGCTAAGTAAACTGGCACAAGTGAAACCTGACGATTGGTATCTTTCTATCCCTGCAGCTCTATTTGGCTACAGAGAAACGCCACATACGTCCACAGGATTTCCGCCAGCCACGCTTTTATTCGGCAAACCCATTAAGGGCCCGCTTGAAGCCTTACTTTGGTCGCTGACATACCAGACGGCGGATGAGACAGTTGTCTCAGCAAGTAAATGTGTCGGATTTAAAGGAAAGGTTGAAACTAGGATGGGATCTAGCAACGACCAACTTTAAGCGAGCACGCACAAAGCACGCTAACCGATACAGGAAAGTCGCGAAAGAAAGAGAACTGGAAGCAGGAAAGAAAGTTTTGCTGTTACTCCTCACCGGGAACAACAAACTGAGGATCGGATGGCAAGGGCCGTTTACCGTCCTGAAAAAGATTTCTAAGGTTAACTACCAGATCTCTATTGAAGGAAAGGAGAAGGTTTTCCATTTAAATCTGTTAAAGAGATACTGGGAAAGACCGGTGCCGACCTCCGAATAGCTCCTGACGATCGCCAAAATTGACGAAGATGACGATAGTGGCAGGGAAATTCCACTGCGCACACATGAAATCTTTCCACGATGTCAAAAGCGGCGACACTCTTTCAAGCGCGCACGGAAGACATTCCAGAGAAAGGGAACTTTGGGAGTAGACTTGAGTAGGAATTGGAGAGAGACAGAGGGGGGAGATGAGAGGGAAGAGAACATACACCCTGAAGCTACGGATATAGGAAATTTATTTCCATAACGTAGACATGGAGTGCTTCCATATCTTAAAGGGGGGACGTTCTGTCGTATAGAGATTTATGATCAATAAATTTTCTATATTCTTTCTTTTTCTACCCGTATCCTCTACCTTATTATCGCTCTTTTATCCTTTTCCTGGGTTTTTTTCGCATTCGTTCGTTTGCGATAAATTTACTTTCCCATTCGGATACTTTCCCATTATGACTTTACCGTTTTTTTCTCATACACTGGTAACGCATGGTATTATATCAGATGTCAGTCGCTGCAGAGACGGAATGTGTGATAATTCGTTTTGCCAGACATAGATGCAGACAATTGTCTACATTTTCATCTGTCACGCGAGTTTCTTCGGCTAAAGCTCTAGGCGAGGTGTGGAAACTGCCATCTGCCTCGACCAGAAATGAGACATTCGTCTACATTTCCATCTGACACGTAGCGCTATGAACAGTTTCTTAGCAGTAGGTGTGAAGAAGCACTCTTGGCAGTTTATGGCAGTCTCTTGGTTTAATGTGAAGTGTCAGATGAGAAAGGGGAGACTATTTCGGATTTGCGAAATAGCGCATCCTTTGTGCTGTTTAAGATATATCTACCCGATAGAGTTTTAGACTAGTCATTCATACTCCTAAATCTGCAGTAGACAGATCACTCGTGCTAGGAAATATCTTGTATATTGCAAAGTTCTGAGGTTCTTGGCAACCTTTTGCCGAGTTCTAGACTACCATTATATTGAAGGATTCTAGTTCGTGATATTAATCTGTAGTTCTGTGTGTGGAGGTAAATATTATATTAAATATCTAGTAGTATTGAGTGATTAAGTGATAACCGCTTATTTCATTTTACTAGTTAGATTCTGTGCAGAAGAAATAATTTATAAGTCTGTTATATTCTCTAGGTGACGGTTTCAGTGGAAAGCAGAATAAATTTTAATTTCTAGCTTAAAATTCATGCAGCTATAAATAAATTTAATTTAACTGTTAAGAACCCGTCGTGAATATTTCAACTAAATTATAAATGCCCGACTCCTCATTGAGTATTGACGAAATACGAATGTATTTCTAATTCATGATGACTGATTTTATGAATATAACTTATTTCACGGGAAGTTTTAAACGATAAGTCAAGCCTCCGCTTGCAGTTTATAATGTAAGTTATAACCGAGTAGATTGTATGTATATATATTGCATTTGTTGTTTTTCTTTATTCAGTGAAAACTGGGGTGACCCAACTTTGCCAGCGTTTTAGTACAGGGGAAATCTATGTGAAGAACTAAAAACATTCTTTTAAAGACCTTTACAAGAACTTTAAGATTTTAATGAAGTAACGGGCCCATCGAGCCTGATTTAGTTCTTCCAGAGGAAAACCCAAGTACATTTCTGCCCATGTGGCAAGTAAATATTTACAATTATTAACATTCCGACATTTTGACGAACTGTGGTGTTAACAATAATTGTCTATTGAAAGAATTTACCAACCGGTCATCTTCCTAACTAAGGGAACCCTCGTGAATTCTGATACTGTGTGCCCGCTTGTCGTGGTTGAGTTAGAGTGTAGAGTATTTGTCGAGTTGGACAATAGTAGTGAAATCGACAAGGGATAGTGGACTGACAGAGTTATAGCTTACACATAGATAAAGTGTAACAGGAGGTGGACTTGAGACAAACCTGGAGAAGAGTTATTAAATTTATTACTCTCTCCAAGCCCTCAACTCACTTATACTGTCTAAGCACCTCCTGCTCTCACTCTTTTCTCTTATCAAACATAGAGATTGTAGTAAAGAGCTAAAACAAGTTAATTATGGATGGAAGGGTCGTGAGCAGCGCATTAATAAATGTGTAAACTATATTAAAGAAGAAAAGCATGAAAATAATGCATATCATCATACACAGCATAAATTAATCAATAATCATCATTAATCAAAATATGCCAAATACACCAACAACACACACACACACACACAACCGATCATAAAACCTGTAGAACACAGAGAAATGAATAAACTGAGTGTCAGTCCGTCCGCTTTCGTGGGACCAAATGTAATAGTTCCAGAAAAGTGTCTTACATGTAGATCCTTCAAGGCGAGGGAATAAGCCTACAAAACTTTCCTTGTTGGTGCTATCATTGGTGACCTCTAATTGTGCGAGATGGGCTGGAAGACTATTTACCTCTGGTTTACCAAATGAATAAAACTGCGTGTCAGTCTGTCCGCTTTCGTGGGACCAAATGTGCTAGCTCCAGAAAAGTGTCTTATATTTAGATCCTTCAAGGTGAGTGAATAAGCCTACAAAACTTTCCTTGTTGGTGCTAAACGTTGGTGACCTCTAATTGCGCGAGGTGGGCTGGAAGACGCTGTTTATCTCCTGCTGACCAAATAAACTAACTGAGCGACAGTCCGTCCGCTTTCGTGGGACCAAATGAAATAGCTCCACTGTTTTTACGTAAAATATATACTCCATGGGTGATGGAATTAACCTGTAAATCCAATGTAGGCGCTAACTTTGGTGACCCCTAATTGCGTGAGGGGCTGGAAGATGCTGTTTATCTTCTGCTGACCAAATAAACAAACTGAGCGACAGCCTGTCCGCTTTCGTGGGACCAAAGGTGCTAGCTCCAGAAAAGTGTCTTACATGTAGATCCTTCAAGGTGAGGGAATAAGCCTACAAAACTTTCCTTGTTGGTGCTAAACGTTGGTGATCTCTAATTGCGCGAGGGGCTGGAAGACACTCCTAAGTGCGAGGTTTTCATAACCCAGAACTACATCAGACGAAGTTATTTGGGGACAAAGAGAACCAGGCACTCTTATCCGGCGCTATTGCTTGCTTGGCATTAAATCCGGTTTTAAACTGGTTTGGCTGGGTGCCCCGTTTAGGCACACAAAGGCGGGTGATATCAGATTCTGCTATAGACATGCTGGGCGGTTTTGATATTCTGGAAGCCGCAATGCTCTGACTGGTAATCCAATAGGCGAGTAGAGAACTACTACTGCCTGAGATGATTTCAGATTTAGTGTTTGCTCATTGCACTGCGTGAGCTTAACTTGGCGTTGACAAAGGGTTTAGGTTCAGGAATGGGGTTGATGACTCGTGATTGCTAGCTGTATTCAGCATCCCTCTAGAACGAAGAGTATATGACATTCTTCGCCTGACTGGAGACTTGACTCTAGCAATTCGGTATCCCTGAAACTGAGACCCCAAAAAAAGACACCCTTTACATCAAGCAACAACAAAATCACTCTAATGTTTTATAACCAGTTATGCACCGCTCCTTCCACTCTATCAATTATAGCATGTGCCCGCATAGGCTTAATATCTTTTGTGCACCCATGTACCTGTCAGTAATCGTTCTGACAGCACCAATCTATTCCTCTTCTTCCAACTAAACATACAGGAAACCTAACCGTGTAGTTACAGTTGAATGAATATGCTTATTCATCTTACAACATTAAATGAATTTACATAAACAGATTACAGCATGTGACATTACACAAATAAATCATATGTCCCCTTGGGGAAATATATTAACATTCCACAAAATGAGTACATAGAAAATGCAATGTTCTTGCTATAATAATACAGCTGTGGCTGAATCATAAGATATAATTATATCTATGCCTGGTGACTGCTTTCCGTGAAAGTTATAGACTAGTGCCTAGCCACACAAGTAAGCATAAAATGATTCTCCCTTGCCACTAGAAATATATATCATAAAAAAGGAATAAGTGACTTTCTCCTATAATTCAGTGTTAAGTGAATGATCCACACCTCTGACCTTATCTTGCAGAAATGACAGTTGATTTTGCTGACTCTTAACCCAATGGTAAGCATTGTATGAACTGATTCTACGCCTAGTATCTGTTATTGTAAGTTTATCATTTCCTATTATAAACCGTAACAGTTTAAGCACCACCTAACTAAGGCCGTAGACGGCGCTACATTATCACTGAATTAAATTTACCGGGAGAAATCCTCAAAAAATGAAGTAAGTCACATTCCTATCAGATATATAAAAAGCTAACATGAATATTCATATATTAATAAGACATGTCAACTCACCCCGAAAAATGACTAGAGATAGGCCTTAACATTTAGTTCTGTGTTAAAGTCTGCCTTATCTCATGATGGTCCATCTCGGGCCAGGAAAATATTCACGAATGTGTTAGTCTATTAAGACTAACCAGATTTATAGCTTACAACCAACGCACCCGGGACACCTGCATAGCCTGATTCTACAGATGTATCGGCGTAATGCGTAATGAGGAGTAAGACATGGTTATTCTAGAGACATCAGAAGTCAACAACTGCAAGAAAATTCCTTCAGGTAGAGAAATGCATAATATTATGCGAGCACTAACTCGTCTACGGGCAAAACTCAGAGACTGACCGCGATTGTTATCTCCCCCTTGTTTCGAAGATCAAACTATTTTACCGACCGTAAAAAGTTCCACTGCCGTTAGCGAGCCGGTTCTACACAGAAGCCGTCTCGCTCGTTCAACGCGATCAAAGACTTAAAGCGGCCAGAGGAATGTTTCTCTGGTCAAACGAACCACAGGTGCGTTTAGATAACATTACGTTACCGCTACGCTGTCCGTTGAAGGCCAGAACGTAAACAAACCGCGGGTGGGGTTTGAAAAGGTGAAAAAATAGGGCCACGAAGGTAGGAAAGAAAATATAAAATGACAAGGAAACCAGAACATTAAGAGTATTAAAAAGAATCGGACGTGATGATACAAAATAAATTAATAGTCACTGTGACACCGCTTAAAACTAATTCTTACCTGAACGGAGTGAAGTGACACTAACGTAAATCTGTAAAGAAAACTATCGCACGAAGAGGACGCGCCCCGGACCCCGTGAATGAAACCACGATTTGTAGAGCTGGGAATCCGCTTCAGCAAAAGATAGACAGATTTTACGGTGCGTCATACAGTGCGCCAGATGGCGAACACCAGCAAGCTATTAGGTAAGAACGTGAGCCAGGGTACCCTGATGAAAGAACCGAGTGAAAGTAGACTGAGTGATGTTTTATGATAACTATTTATTCACCCACTTTGTAATTCCATTTGTGCAAATTGTTGCTACTGCAGGTATATTTTTTCCCTTAGGATAGATCATACTACTATCAAAGTCTGTTCATACCTTTACAAGGGAAAATCATTAGACTAAAGCAGATGTATCTGTGACTCTTTGGGGCTATCATCTTTTCTGCTAACAGGACTGTGGGCTAAACATCGAGGGAAAGGATCATACTGTGGGTCTATCATTCTTGTGGCATTTTATTGATTTTATGACTATTTGTATATGCTCGATGTAATTTTTACGTGTTGTGATGAATTTTTCTGATAAATTAAATCCACTAAAACTTAATCAGTGTGTCGGGTCAGCTCGTTCCAAAATATCTATATTATCATTGTTATAGTTTTCCCACGTGTGTGTGCGTCTACATGTCGTCAATTGTGTGTGTGTGCACGTGAGTGGTAATATATATATATATATATATTAATATATGTAGTCAATAGACTGTCTGACTCCTCTAGATCTGTTGTAGAAGATAGGCTAAAAGAGAGAAAGGATTCTCGATTTCAGAGACAGCCTCTATTGATTTCAACCATCTCACTCGTGGAAATCTATTTCTACTATTATCTCTCACTGTGGCTATTTCTCATTCTAATCTATTCACACGGGACCAACCCAAGTCTTAATTCCCCTATCAAAAATCTACGACAGACGGCAGTTCTCTTCTCCGTGAGTTTTTCGGCCTACTTCTGCTTCTCTTACCCTGTAACAAGTTTGGTTTTTGCTTTGGTTTTAAGGACTATCTTCACTGTACACGGACAACTTCATCAGTGCTCTGATCTCCTCCCGTAGATCACACAAGGAGGATCTCAGCAGAGTGCACGAACTAACTCCGTAGCACTGGTGAGAATCTCAATGTGTGTATACAGAAATCACTTCCTATTAATATTTTTGTGGTGAGTAGGTTTCTAATTTTTCCAGGGCAGCGGCCTGATAGGGCTACTCTTTACGATTTCCAACTGCCGTGGGATTTTTAACGTGCGTAACTTGCACTAGGGACCTCCTATATTTTCGCCCTTATCCGAGAAGGCTAGGCATCCGATCTCACTACCCAGGAGACCAGGGGGGAGCATGACATCATTAGGCCCTCTAGTACTGAAAAAAATTGCCATACATTATATTCCCTCAGCTGAGAATCGAACCCGGTACCTCTAGATTTCGAGGCAGACGCCATACTTCTTAGCCACTCCGATCCCACTCCAGAACAAGGACTGCCTGGTAATGTTATCAACAGTAATTCTTAATGTGTCTCTTATGCTTCTTTAGTGCCTTTTTCTTATCTCTTGTTCTATTGGGTGAACAATGACTACAACTCACAAAAGCCAGCACCACATCTTAGAAATCAAGTATGTAAGGAAGGTGGGTGAAGTAACAAGAAAAGACACGGTCCACAAACAGGCGATATGTCATGATCTCAGAACCCAACACCTGCAGACCCAAGTAGAACAGTCCCAATTACGATGTTTTGGCCATGTCTGCAGAATAGGAAAAGATCGGCTACCACGACAAATAAGGGAAACTAAGAGCCAAGGATCCAGACTCCAGGACGACCTAGAGTTCGCTGGGAGGACAACATTAGACAATCTCTGAAGGACCGAGGACCAGACTGGAACCAGGCCAGGAGAAAGCCGATAGGATAGTGTGGCGCTCTCTCTGGCAAACCTCTACACCCCAGGGTAGAAGGAGCGACTAAGTAAGTTGTTCCATTGGCACGTCTGGTTCTTGACATCAATTTCACATTGGTGACCTTAAAGTTTATATATGCATATTAAAATGGAAAACACGGCACTGATATAAAAACAGTGTGAGAAGGTTGAGCAGCGCGTTGAAAGTGAAATAAAAAATATGAATATAATGGCGGCAGTAGGGAAGGGCGGATAAATGGAAATCATTTCGGTGGCAAGAGACAAGGCTTTCTGCTGCTGGATTTCTTGTACCCAGCCAACACATACTCGGACAGGAAGAGAGACAACAAGAAAGACAGCTTTATTACTGCGGCGATTAATTGCCTTTCCTTATTTGTCATTTGTGTGGGAATTCTTTTCCAACAGCCCGACATATAAATTAGACATAAATGAGGCGACAGATGCTTACCATATAGATGTGAAAGCACCGACAATCGAAGCACTCATATCTGCAGATTTTCACAGTTAATAAAGCTGAGGTTACATGTATATTGGATCGTCCTGATAAGATTGTCCTGAATTTGTTAGGCCAGTTCGCTCAAGCGAAAAAGGCGTGACAAAGTGCGGTTTGTAATTAAGAAAGGAAGAATACGGGGTGTTTGTGATGTCTCTGGGTGCCATTTTCAGAGGTTCTGGGACTGTGGTGGATTGTAGCTTTTAAATACATTCCAGCTGAATCGGGTGTTTTGAAAGTGACAAACACAAGTTTGGAAACGAAAAAAAAATAAATAATATGACTTTGTTCTGGGACTGTGGTGGATTGTAGCTTTTAAATACATTCCAGCTGAATCGGGTGTTTTGTAAGTGATAAACACAAGTTTGGAAACGAAAAACATAAATAATATGACAAACTTTCTCACATTACAAGAGTAAATCTGACATAAATGAGTATTCATGAAATAAAACGTCATGAAATCGTTAAGAAGGTAAAATATGAATAAGTTTTAATACGTAACTAATCTGTTCTCCAATGTGTCACGGGATTTGCCTCCCCTTCGCTCTGCAGTAGTGGTCCACCAGTGGCCAAAACTCTAAAATGGGTCTTCAAAGGTGTCTACCTTCGTACAAGATTACTCTTGGCAGAGTTGTAGATAGAAGGATAATGATGCTTCTATCTCAAGGGACTGTTCACAAGATAATTCAGGTCAAGAACAATGCAGCATAGGGCAGAGCACTATTAACATATCTGATCCGGCACCTTTGTGAAGTTTTAAGCAATGGTATGGCTTGTTCGAGCCCCCAGCTGGCTAAATCCAGCGAAATTCCTGTTATAAGTATTTTTGGCTCTATGGCTGTTACTATATGTATATGTATTAAAGATTTTCGATCATATATGCGCTCTCTTATCTATAAGAACTGAATCAACAATGAATTTGTAAAATAACATATAACAAATGTAATAATCAATTAATCTTTAGCAAATTTAGATAAATAAGGAAGGAAGTGACTTTAGAGGGTTTTAAAATTGTCTTCACTGAGACTTAATTGGGGACTGTTGGTTATTGTCCGTTTGCTTGCGCCTGTTACAAAAAAACTTAACTGGCTGAGTACTGCTGTGGTGGGTTTGATGTTAATACAGTTTGTTGTAAAGAAATCTTAGTGTACTGAATGAGGTCAGCTGTGAAGGTCCCTGAATATAATAAATATTAGAGTAAATTTCCAGGGTACCTTTCTACTACCACCACTATGATCTCATTCAGACTTATTCTAGATAGACTGAAAGATGACTACGTTTGGTGTCTAGGGTTATGAAATGTTAGTGTAAGGTTGCATTAACCAACTGAACATATAACAATTACACAAATTATTTTATTATATAATACAACACAACAGTACCACGACAATCACATACGAACTACACTTTAAAAGACTATCTTTAGTAAGTCAGTGGTTGAAAGTTTGAAAAAATTAATGTTTTTCAATTTACTGTCCTAAATCTGATTTATTTGGAATCAGGACTGACAATCAAAGTGAAATCATAGAAATTAATTACATCAATCAATTTACAAAATGGGTCTTCTGACCATAATACACATATTATTATATAATGGTGTAGTTGTATTGTCTAACTGAGGTGACTTCTAGTATACACTGGTTGATTGTTTATTATCATCATCTCTGCATGTTGTTTGTAAGTTTTTATGGACACTGATGGAATGTTTATATCACTATTCCCAGTCTCTTATTTTAATATAATGTTAGTTGAGCGATCAGGTGCCGAAACATGCACCTATCTTTGTAATACGATGTAGGAATCTTCCTCCACTTCGCTGAACGACAACCTTCAGCTCCCACTTCTTCAAGAATGATGGTGGTTTACAGTTGTCTCCGAAAAAGGCAAGACTGTGGCATGAATATATCGACCCACTGTAGTCTGGCACCAGTTATTGACAGCAACCAAAACCCTCTGAAATCAGAAGGATATGCCTCCTTCGTAATCAACAGCCTACAATAATATTCAACAACCAGTACAGGCACATTACAAACAAACATGCAAGATCAGCTCTTTACGACAATCCCTTTCACAGTTTCTTTTGATGTGACCAGGTATACCAGTATTCCTCTCCCCTAATAGTTACACCGCCTCTGCAATTCCAGCAATAATCTGTTGTCCATACAATAGGATAGGTATTATGCTCCTGATGATAATCATATATAATTTAGTTGGTCTACACCTCTCTGATAGTCTTTCATATGCTGGATCAATCTCTAGACTCTGTTTTGAGTCTGCCATAGACTCACTTATTTACAGTCGTATGTTAGTATCTCACATTCAAATTTTATTTTAAATAAAATGTTAAGAAAATCAATCTTACCACAGATGCAAGGAAATAACACAAGTAAACGATGACTAGGCAATATGGCACATTTTCGATCTGCCCTATGTCCAGGCTTTTCCTATGTTAGAAAATTTCTCCGCCTGCTCTCATCGATCTTGCTTTACACAAAATTTACTTGAAATGGCAGTGAACAGTCCCCGTTTCGTACCAGTATCTTCTGCTTTGTCCAATGGGACCATGTTTACATTTATTTTTGAATCTATCGTTTCAAATAACAACTCCCAATATGTTTCCAAGGCAAATATATTTTTAGTTTTAGGTCAACCAATCATACTTCGCCTTCCTTCAAAATCCACCCAATCAAATATCCCGTACCTTTTAACCTCATTTACCCAAAGTCGTTTTTTCAAAACATGCCATAAAAAATTACAAGCAGGCATGATCTTTACTTGACAGTCTGGTCGGGTCCACTATAGTATTATGGCTATAATTAGTTAATTAATGGACTATTTGCGTAACTATTACCATATTCTTTGTCAACAAGTCCTAAGGTACACGAATATACAATTTATATGGGACTAGTTGGCTTGGTTCAGAAGTACACAGTTTTTTTTTCTATGTTAGTGTTTTTATTTTTAATCTACTACACGTTCAATTCTTTTCCATGTGCTGTCTTCTCTATTTACGAGATAATTACGTCCTTTGAAATAAGAGCTAAGGTTGTTTTTGTGACACGAGTTGTCTGCATGTTCTAACTTTTTCCTCGTATTTTGGGGAAACCCCTAAGGCAAGGCTTGCCCCCATGCTAGTATTGGCTTTTAGTTTAAAATCAATGCGAAACGAATTAGCATTTCATCTATCCTTTCCCCTCCTCGTTCCACAATGCATTTTTAGGCACAATTTTCTTAGAACTAGGAAAAGTGATTATGTCAAGGACGAATTTGAAAAATTTGGGTACCGTTTTGTTCGGCTATTCGTTAGCAAATAATCTGAAGGCGTAGGCGATACCAACAGTTCTAGCAGAAAATTCTTTTATACTTTCTTATTTTGCCGTTATGCCCCATATTGTTATATATTAATTCAGATATTGTATTTAGAAATTCACTACAACTGCTATGGGTCGTTGTCAGGTCTTTTGTGATGAGGACTCATCTCTAGAGCCGTCTAGATGAACTTCTCCTAATGTCAAGGTGGGTGTCTTCACAACGTGTCCACTGTAAGTAGTTGGTGTCGAACCCAGTGTTGCTGTCATTTTCGACGGAGTCATATGTCAAGTTATTTGCTTATGTTTTTTCATAAGAATAATTGTGTCTTTACCTTGCGATGTCAGGTTGATTAGGGGTTGTCTTCCCTTGTTTGTTCGTTCATTGTGTTTGACCTTTTGGGTCAAAGGTAATACAGTTCTGGGCTATATGCGATGCGCAGTGGAGAGCGTGAGATTAGACTTCCGTCTTGTTGAGTTGTGAAGTCCTGGCTTCTGAGGACGTGTAGGTCCATTGTGTTTTCGGGGAAAATCTTCAAAGTGACTGCGTTGGCAGGTCTCCCCAGTGAATCTCTGTGCATCGGAATGGCGACAGAGTTCCTTATTGTGTTCTGAGGATTCGGTTCCAGGTAATACCGACCTTTTTCATTATTACGCTTTCGGTGGCAGAACATGTTGAAAGATTACCTAGTCTGTGAACTACAGCTCACCGGTCCTACGTTACAGAACTTGTACATTATGCTCAAGATAGCTATGTAAGACTATTTGTCTTTAAACGAACAGAAGTCCAGTGACAAAGTTATATTGTGGAAACCGCAGATTGGCGGTATATTTATATCTACATAAGCATTATGGCAGGGTTGATGTTAACCTGCTTAGAAGAAGTACACAGATGACGCCATAACGAGGCCTGTGTTAAGGCTAATATATTACAGCCTGATAATGTGCAATTGGCGGGGAATGCCAAGTTGTACCTGTATGTCAAAGTGATTAAGGTATCTGACGCGTTTAGTCAGAGGTACCAAAGCGGCATTGAGAACTGTATATACATGAACATACTACTATTGACCATGAACGAATATTGGAATATTTACCAGCCTTTTTGAATGCCTGATGTATACCTAACGATTTCCGGTCAGCATGACCTTGTGTACGCTGACTGTTCCTGTTGATGCTACTATGTGTGTTATCGTCAATAAATGTTTTGAAACGTGCCCGCAGTGTCCAATCATCTTTGACTACTGCATGTGAGTGTATGGGTGGCATGACACAACATATACGAGCCTAAACACATTCGCGCCTTCATGTGCACCTACACTCAGCTCCTCATTACAAGTACTACACATCTTAACAACATGTATACTGTCTTGTGCAAGTGATCACCTCAACAAGAGAAAAAGACAGTTACACCCAGCTTCTTGAATCACAAGATAGTGGCGAAGATTCTTACTTCAGACTGGTCTGGTACTAAGAACCGTCTTGTAGCTTTGAACCACGAACTTTAGGAAAAATAGAAGAACAAATGCCTCTGCTAAGTACATTTGTGGGCTGAAAATTAACAGGCGCATTGTCTCGCTGTCCACCCACCAATGTTAGCCTCTCTGAATAATTATTCTCCCTGAGAATACACAGTATAACTCAGAGAATATGATTAGAAATCACCGTTATTCTTCTGGTTACTTCAATGGGGAAAATGTGTCTGGACAGCGCGAGTGCAATGACTTGTGCCTGGATTACAATTAACAAGGTACATATATCTCACAAAATGATACTATATACTTTATGCACATGTGATGTAATCATGACTCCTCACTGCTCCATTTGGAGTCTGGGGTCGCTTCTGCTTTCCCATTCCTGAGCGAACTAGTTTAAAGCAAACACCAGTGCTTGCTGTGGTGGTTTATGAACATACCGTTTTCATATGTTGAGGTTGCCAGCCTCCTATGCCTTGAATAACCACTTAGCAAGTACAGACATGTCAAAATTCACATGGTAAAATGGGAACACAATCTCCTGTCACAGATGAATGGACACAGCAACTTTGATTAGATGCTTCGAACACTTGGTAGGGGAAATTTTAGTATTCCTCTTATGACGGGTGCTCTGATTTCTTAAGTTTCCAGTCTTGGTATTTAAAATTGAGGGTTCTCTTTAAGTTATAAAGACGCCCAAATACTTCGATCTGACACTTTTAATTCTGGAATACTAGTCCGATGTCTCTCTGGCTACTGGGAGTTGTTACTTGACGTTTGTTGAAAATGCAGTCTGATTTGTGTCTCCGATTTCGCTAGATTATATTTCTGTCACAGGAGCAGTGACATACGGGTAAAAATGACGTAAATTGGACCGACTATGTAAGGAAAGGAATACTCTCGATGCGAGTTAAAGGAAAAGAATGGAATGCGAGACCAACGACGTCATACGATCAACGATGACGAACACACAGAACAACAAGACGAAAAAATGGAACAGAAGGTCGGAACAGCGCATCCATGAAAGAAAAGGTGAAGAAATTGAAAAACTGAAAGGCAAGATAGTAAATCGAACAGTTCTAATTGCTTTGTTAAGAGAGGCGGTTTACAACATCGTATACTAACGAAAACTAACCAACATTAAAACGGTGAGTCGAGTTTTTAAAACAAAACGATAGATAGAAGAGAGACCCCAGCATAACTATCAAGGACAATAAGGGTCGGGGACGAAGTCCTAATTAAAAGGTTCCCGAGGGTGAACTCCATACGTAAAACATCCATAAATGTTTAGAAGGAAACGTCAGATTGTGAACCCAGAACCCTGTAAACGAAGAAAACCAGATTAAAGAACTAATAACTTTATTTGACAAAAAATGCATCTTGTGATTGCCTTCGTTTCGATGTCGTGTGGGGCAAAGTCTTTACAGACAGGGGGTATGATGTGTTGGTGTTGTGGGTAGTGGGTTTCCCCCCTTGCTTCACCCTAGGCCTAGTGAATTCTTGTTCATGAAAGGAGCGACCATTGCGGTGTCAGTCTCTTGGCCTAGCAAAACCTCTCAGAATTATATTATAATTATATTATATATAAGTGCCTCCACGACTGGCGGAGTTGTGGATTAAAGTTGCTACCATAAGGGAAATGGGTTCGTTTTCGATACAAGACAACAGGAGGCTGAGATGCTTGGGAGTCATGACCCAAGTGGGCCCGCCCCCCTTAGAGTGTAAAGGAGTATATGGGCCGAAACACTCGTCGGACGGGGGGACTACTTCTGATGATCAGATTGCTTCCTGTTGTATCGCTCTGTAAAGAGTTTCCTATCATAGTTACATGGTCAAACCAGTGACGATCGGGAAAAGACCGATTGACTTCTGAAAAGACAGATGACACTGGGAAAGACTAGAAACCGGCTGACCGGGTTAGCACCCCGTAAGCTGTATTCAATTGCTATAGGACCCAAAAAAAGATAGATGCCCCCAGGATTCACCGAAAGGGGGGGGGGGGAGAATGATGAATCCACAGGCGCCTCATTGGAATCGACCAGACCCGTTACACGGACTTCGAGCTCTGAACAACGGCTGGAATTTCCATGTGCCTGTGGTAGGGAATTCTCTACTCAGAGAGGAATGAAAATCCACCGAACGAAAAAGGGGTGTGGGGGGTCATCTGGGGGAGATCAACAGCGCTCTGTCTCGACGGATAAGACGTTAGAAGAACGCAGCCAGGAGTCAATCCACAGTGCTGAGTACATTCAAGTTGATCTGCCTGATGATGATCGCACACACTTCTTGGACGGGAAGAGAGATGCAATCAAGTTTCCACCTGCCAGTGCAAAAGGGCTTTGGGAATAGCTGGACGAAGCCTTGGCAAAAGAGTTGGATAACAACCTGAAGCAGATAACTTTGGAGAAGAAGCTGGAAATTTTCGGCGACATAATATATCTGCACTGTCGCAAAGTGTTCGGAGTGAGGGAGGCAAGGGAAAGTAACCCACCACGAAAAAGTAGAAGACAAATTAAAATAGAAGAAATCAGGAAACAGAAGAAGCATGCCCGAAAACTTTTCAAGAACGCAGTTGCCACAGAGAAGGAAGGGTTACGACAGGTTTGGGAGCACCTGAAAGGCCAACATAATGCCCTTTGTAGAGCAGAAAGGTTGTGCAGGAAGAGAAGGAAGACTCGAAGGGATAGGGAAAGATTCTTCAGGGAGCCCTTCAAGTTTGCCAAAGAACTGTTTGAGCAGCCACGGTCGGGTACGCTAAACATCAAGAAAGAAGACCTGGAAGAACACCTTAGAATGACATATTCAGATGGTCGCAGAGATGAGCCGCTCAGCAGCATGGCAGGCCTTAAATGGCCGAGTAAGCCAGGAGCTGAATTTAACACCAAGCCCCCAACGGTGCAAGAGGTAGAAAGCATTGTCCAGAAAGCTCGGTGCAAGTCAGCTCCAGGTCCTAATGGTGTCCCATATGTGGTGTATAAGAGATGCCCTGAAGTGCTCAAACGACTGCTCCGTTTACTGAAGAATGCGTGGAAAAACCAGCTTGTAAGCAAGGAATGGAGAAAGGCGAACGGAGTCTACATCCCGAAGGAGCAAAATTCCACAGACATCAGTCAGTTCAGGCCAATCTCCCTACTCAATGTGGAAGGGAAGATATTCTTCTCAGTGATGGCGAAAAGACTCACTACATACCTCCTGGCAAATGGGTACATTGACACTACCATTCAGAAAGGAGGTATCCCAGGTACACCAGGATGTCTAGAGCATGCCACAATGATCTGGGAAGCAATCCAAAAGGCAAAGTCTGACAGAACAAACCTCCATGTAATCTGGTTGGATCTAGCGAATGCTTATGGATCCGTTCCACACCAGATGTTGTGGCAGGCCCTAGAAATGTATCATGTTCCACAAGAGATTGCAGCAATGCTGAAGCTGTATTTCGCAGGGTTTGCTGTCAGATTTTCAACCAGAGAGTACACAACGAAGTGGATTGGCCTTGAAGTTGGAATTGCGATGGGGTGTACCATCTCTCCGATACTATTCGTGATGGCTATGCAGGTAATCCTCAATGCGGCTGAAGGAATGGCTATAGGTCCAAAGCTCGGTGGAATGTGTCACATGCCACCGCTCAAAGCATTCATGGATGACACAACAATTCTGACATCAGATGAACATCAGGCCCGGAGGATGTTAGAACGCCTGGATGAACTAGTCAGCTGGTGCAGAATGAGCTTCAAACCCAAGAAGTCGAGAAGCCTATCAGTCAGGAAAGGGAAAATAGCAGAGGACATATTCATGGTTTCCAACCAAAGAATCCCTACTGTCATTGAGGAACCTGTTAAAAGTCTTGGCAGGGTGTACGATGCCTCATTAAAAGACTCGAAGGCAGTGCAACAGACAATAGAAATGGCAGACAGAGGGCTACAGATCATAGACCAAAGCAGACTCCTGGGAAAGTTCAAACTGTGGTGCCTCCAGTTTATGTTGATACCGAAGTTGCTGTGGCCACTGCTTATATATGAAATAAGCACAAGTACAGTGGAAGCTATAGAGCAGAAGGTCAACAAGTTCATGAGAAAGTGGCTAGGGGTACCACCAGGTCTGTCAGATGTAGCACTGTATTGCAAAAAGTCAAAACTTCTGCTTCCTTTCAAGTCAGTTGTTGAAGAGTACAAAGTTGGAAAGGCAAGGCTTGCAATGATGCTACGCGAGTCAGCTGATGACGTGGTTAAGTCCATTCAGCCTACACTGAAAACAGGAAGGAAGTGGAGAGTGGAAGAAGCTGTTGATGCTGCCCAAGAGTCACTCAAACTGAGGGAGGTAATCGGATACACACAAACGAATAGACGGGGATTTGGTCATGGAGATATCCGCTGGTGGTCCAAGGCATCAAGCAGGGAGCGCAGAGACATGGTAGTTCAGGAGATACGAGGAGCTGAGAATGATAAGAGGTTGCAAAAAGCAGTGCAGCAGGTCCAACAAGGCCAATGGACTACATGGGAAGGAGCCCTGCAGAGGTCCTTGACATGGAATGATATATGGCATATGGCACCTCTTAGGCTCAGCTTCGTTGTTAGATCAATGTATGACCTGCTGCCATCGGCCACCAACCTTGTGAAATGGGGAAAGTAGGATGATGAGCAGTGCCCCCTGTGCCAGGGGAGGCAGACACTCGAACACGTGCTCTCAGCGTGTAAGGTGGCATTAGGGCAAGGGCGATACACTTGGCGCCATAACAAAGTGCTAAATGAGCTTGCTGCGACAATAGATCTGGCAAGGATGAAGGCGAATAGCAAACCCAGGCCAAGCACCGCAAATACATACTTTCTGAGGGCAGGAAAGTCAGCACACCCCAAACCGAGTAATCCTGGTAGCAGTTTACCATCTCTTCTTGACTGTGCAAACGACTGGGAGATGGCGGTAGACCTACCTGGACGAGGGGCATATCCAGAGAGTATCAGAAAATCGCGGAGACGGCCGGATATAGTGCTTCATTCTTCAGCAACGCTCCAGGTCATACTGATTGAACTGACCGTGCCATTTGAATCCAGATTAGACGAGCAACATTCATTCAAAGCGGCCAAGTATAGTGATCTGGCCGCGGATCTGAGACACTATGGGTTCACTGCAAAGGTCATGGCTGTTGAAGTGGGCGCAAGAGGGCTTGTGGCTGCATCAGTGTATGATCTATTGAAACTGTTGGGGCTGAGGGGACAGTCGAGAACAAGGACACTAAAGAGGCTTAGTGAAACTGCTGAAAAGGCATCATGCTGGCTGTGGAACAACCGCAATGGGCAATGGAAATCATGGCAATAAACGCTGCGGTACAGAAAACACCAGGAATTTTTCTAAGTCCACAATACGCTGAGTTTTTTGGTGTACTAGTGAACGGGCTGTGACTGAGCGGCAACAGGCGGTGTATATTATAGGGGTGTTCAGTGTCAGAATTTCAGTGGCCAGACGCGTCGGCCTCACGATGGTGTCTCAGTGTGTGCGACGGAACGAACGGAATAATTTGTCTTTGTTTTGTTACTTTCACAAGTGCCTCCACGACTGGCGGAGTTGTGGATTAAAGTTGCTACCATATGGGAAATGGGTTCATTTTCGATACAAGACAACAGGAGGCTGAGACGCTTAGGAGTCATGACCCAAGTGGGCCCGCCCCCCTTAGAGTGTAAAGGAGTATATGGGCCGAAACACTTGTCGGACGGGGGGACTACTTCTGATGATCAGATTGCTTCCTGTTGTATCGCTCTGTAAAGAGTTTCCTATCTCATACCCCAAGATCGTTGTGCGTGGTGAAGAGCCACACCCTCCTCGAGGTAGTCCTGGTAACTGAGGGTGCGAATCCTCAGGCTAAACACAACGGATCTAGAGGAGCAAACCTCGATAATAAAACCGGTGCACTACACCGTACACACCCTCTGTGGGTGGGAAGGAGCCAGATGGATACTGAACAAGTCTTAGGAGTGGGAACGAGTGTGGACTGCTTCCTGAAGATCGGAACCCATCGTACAGGCACAGAGACTCAGGACGTGACGATCCTATTGCCTTCAACTCTTGGTCATATGCCTAGAGCCTCGGAGAACTCGGCGTAACCAGCAGGCAATTTGGTAGCGGGGAATGAGCACTGTGAGCCCTACCTTGGCTACGTATCTCAAGGAGATGCAGAAACACCCCCTTTATCTCCCCCAGAGCTGACACAGTACACTTCTGGCTTCTACCCGGGGTGGTAGGAAATCCACAGGCACCCCAGCATCACAATGCCATGAAGATGACAAAGTTGGAATTCACTAACTCAAACCTGGCAGAGCAAGTCCTCCATCAGATGCGGTCGATGCTGGGCCCACTGGCGCGTGGACACGTCCCGATCCCCATCAAGACTTGCCCGGGGAGCCCACCCCGGCTCAAAAAAGCAGAGAAGGCCACTCTCCAAACCTCCGATGTCTTGCGGGCAGTGTTAGGATGTGAAAGAACATGGACAGGAAGACTCCACAACTTCCCTACTGAAGACACGCCCACGACGACCGTTCCTCAATTGGCTGTGTGTGGTGTACCCGGAAACGGAGCCTCCCAGTACTGAGGCACAGTTAAGTCCCCGATGTCACTTATCGGTGCAGAGTTGAGAGAGATGGCTGAGCATCACAATCCCCCCTGTGTTGCAGCATGTTGAGAACCCAGCATTTCACACTGGGCTTGGGGGGATCACATGGGCACCAGACTTAATACTGGCTCTTGACTGGATGGCCGCATGCAGGAGATTCTACAGTGGAGGGATGGCAGGTGGTAGGTATCTGGAAGTGGCTCTGTGCAGGACGTGAGGATTCCTTGGGAGAGCCCAGAACCAGAGCACAGCATTGTGCAAGCTCTGCATAGTTGGAAAGCCCCCCTGGATGACGGGGAATGCACAGTGTGCCACCCCACCTATCCCCAACTGCTAACTTAGAACCAGAAGTGGGGTCCTCTGTATGCGTGCCGGGCCAGGATAAAATGCTTGGGAAAGAGACTGGAGCTCAGAACTCCCTAACTCAAAGTTGCAGGATGGCAGAAAAGCCACGGGAAAGACAGGTCTATTTTGAAGATAATGCAACCATATTTTCACCATACGAGCTCGGACGCCGCCTCGGTAAACAAGGTCCGCGCAGAGCAGTGACACCCCCAGGCTGCTTGTGAATAGTCTACTACTGGGAACATAAACAGATTAGGGATGAGCCCACTCTCCCGTTGAACAGGTGCTAAAGTCGTAGATACTGGGCCAGAAGGCGCACCGGAAACCACAGTATCACGCAACTCGCTTTTTTTTCCTATGGAGAGTACACCGTCAAATAAATCTCGTACTGGTGCTCGCCCTGTGGAGCTCCACCAGGCAGGTGCAGTGCCGGGCTCTGAGCCTCGACAGAGCCCACCCTCAGCTACTGGAGGACCCTCTAGACCGTCTTGTGGAGTCAGCAGACGGCGGAGGAGAACTACTGACCAAAACAAAACAGAAAAAGAGAAACCCAGAGTGCCACTTGTCATGATGCACTGGAATGCAGAGGGGGTGAACAGCAAGCAGGCTGGATACAGCAAAGAGACAGAGCTGGAAAACATCTTGTATGAGAAGCAAGTCAGTGTTTGCTGTATCCAAGAGACTCACTTGAAAGCAGATCAAACCTTTAAAATAAGGGGATATCAATGCTTCAGATCCGACAGAAAAGATAGACGAAAAGGAGGAGTACTTACTCTTGTAAGGAATAACATTCCTGCACACGAAAGGAAAACCTTCATGGATGGAGCAGAATATCAGCTGTTGCAGATAAAGGTAGACAAGATGGAAATAGAACTCCTGAACTATTACTGTCCGAACAACAAACCCCCGAGTCTCAGCTTTATACAGGTACCAGCCACCAACTTTATAGCAGTTGGAGACTTTAATAGCCACTCCCAGAGCTGGGGCTATAACCATCTGGATCACAGAGGTGAAGAGGTTGAAACTTGGCAAGATGATCACTCCCTAATCCTAGTCAATAATGCCACAGATACTCCTACCTTCTACTCCAGAGGATGGCACACAACTTCAACACCAGATCTTGCCTTCTCCACACCAGATATAGCTGGATCTATTAGTAGAGAAGTAGGAGACTGTGGTGAAGTGGGATGTTATAAATATTTATAGGGGACTTAGTGTACTGACTGAGATCAGCTGTGAAGGTATCTATATCTATTAAAAGTAGTGTATTATAGATAACCTTACTTGCTACCACATATCTATATATCTCAGTCAGAATTATTCTGGAATAGTGTGATGCTACGTTATGTGTCTAGGGTATGTGTATGATGAAGTGTAAGTCACAACAACAGACAGATAAACAATTTAATTTAATCCACTACTCTTGACAACACTGTGACACTCACATACATATAACACTCTACAAAGATATCTTAAAAGAGTCACTGATAAACTTTCAAATAACAATATGTATTCATTACTGGCATGAATGAATATGTGTCCTGATTCAACTACAAGGGAACCAGGAATCACAATCAATTTAAATTACAAGTTATGTACAGAATGTATTTAATATGAATATTGTAGTGACATATATTATTACAAATGTTCTATGTGTGTCAGTTGTGTAGTAGTAAAATGAGGTAATACTGGTTTTGTTTTGTTCAAGCTCTGTTGGTATTTGTCATCATGACTTCAATAGTTTGTCTTTAGGGACTAGTATTGGAGATGTTCACAGTTCCTGATTTTAAGACAAGTAAATTCCCCTCTGAATGTATTTTTATAAAGTTATTTCAAGATGAGGGGACATAATGTTGAGCTCAGCTGGCCAATTCGCTTATCTGGCGTGATGGCGGCAGGAAAGGACTCCTCTGCTCGAATTCTCCTCTGGGCTCAGGAGACACCTCACTGATAGCTAAAAAGACCAAGGAGTATGCTGTCCGACTCTGGATTCAGCAAATCTCTGACCAGGTGCTGCTCAGTACCATCAAGACCACTGTCCCTGAAATCAAGAAGGATGTACCTTCTACTTCATAACTAATTTATATTCTCTTTTACACTGATCACAATACAGCACAAACATTGCGTTCAGAGCGTTAGGCCAACAGTCAGCTTCATTTGAAATACTTTATTCCAGTATTACCCTTCTTAATGGTTACTACGCCTCTGCACTTCCAGCATTATTTCTTTCTAGTCAATCATCCAGGTGTCAGTGTACTATTTGGCCATTCCATGCCGTTTTACTTCTCTCCGACACCCTCTGTTCAGGCTGGAGCATTATAGGCTTTACCTCACGTTTGCCACTGAACTACACATATATATACAGGCATAAATCAACAATTCACATTCAATTTTCATTAAAAGATACTGAATGGTTCAAGCTTACCACAATTCATGGAAATAAACACAGATACGTTGATTAGCAATGAATTCTGGCACAAACTGGCACAAATTCCATTCTGCTTATGTTCCAGGCTTTTATTTAGCAAAAATATGAGCTGGCTTCAACGCACTGTGCTTTATCAAGCTTATTTAAACAAGTGGTCTCGAACTAACGCTCCCAAGTGTGTATATCAGCGAGACTGGCCAATGAGCCACGTTTCGACAAGTGTTTGAAAAAATGTTACCTTTTCCCGTCTCCCCTAACAACCAAGATAGTATTTATAGCCCGACCAATCGTGGTTAGGCTTTCATTTGTTGCGCTCCAATCAATTTGGAGTTTACATGGTAGGCTATTTATGTAACGTAAGGTTTTTTCAAACACGTTATAAAAAAAATTTTATGAGCAGAAATGATTTTATGCTGTCAGGCACCCCCAATATTTTATTTTGGGTATAATTTATTAATTCCTGGACTATTTGCGTAACGTTTTACATATTATTTGTCAGCAAGCCCTAAGGAACCCAAAAATACTAATTTAAAGGAGCTACGTGGCTGCGTTCAAAATATGCAATTTCTTCTACCTCCTGTTTGGAAGATGTGCTGTCTGGGTACTGTTATGTGTTCAAACGTAAACCCATCTAATGTTATCTTTTCTAATAAGAGTTTGTTATGATTTATAAACCTAACTCTGGGAAAGGGTAGTGTATTTTATCACTGTCCGTCTGAAAAAAAATTAGTGCATGTAGTCTTACACGCGTGACGGCAGCATTTGTGTATCGCGCGAAGCGTGTTTAGTGTTCGGCTTTCTGCCTCTCCCTTCTCTTTTTATCCTTTTTAGTCCATCTGTTCGTTCGTTTTGGTAACGCAGTATAATTAATGTTAGGATTAATTTAGGTCATTACGCAGTACGTCTCAATGTTTTTCCAAGAAATACAGCACACGTTTCATTGAAGAAAGCGGGTAATAATACAGTAAGCTTTTACTATCAACGTGAAAGCGTTACAATTTGCAGACGAAGCAGAAAACAAGGGGGATTTCGAGTACATTCTTTGTGACAGCACTGTCATTTTACCATTGCTCTTCTCTTTATTAATTTTATTTGTTAGGCTTTATATTTACCTAATAATTTATATATGTGGATTAGAATATTTCACGACACCTCCCCTCTTAAAACAGACATTATATGTCAGTCCTTTATTCTATATACACATAGAGAAATTTATTATTATTTCTGGGGTTTACGGTGATTCTCATCACACGGATGGCGGCTTAAAAAATCCGCTCCCAGATTGGTTTTTCCAGATATATATTCAATGCTAAAATTATATGGAGCCAGAAGCAAAGACCATCGGAGTAACCTAGAGTTCTCATGCTTAGCCTGTGCTAAAAACGATAAAGGTTTGTGGTCAGTTTGCAACTTAAATGCCTTCCCATATAGATAAATATTGAATTTCTTTATTGCCCATATTACTGCAAGACATTCTTTTTCGCTAGTTGAGTAGTTGATTTCAGCTTTATTCAACTTTCTGCTAGCATATGCCACTGGGCTTAATTCCCCATCCAATGCATCTGATTTCTGTAGTAAAGTTGCACCTAACCCAATATTACTTGCATCCGTCCTTACTATGAATTCTTGACTTAAGTCAGGTAATTTCAAAATGGGTTTACTTGTGAGCTTTTCCTTCAATTCTTGGTAAGTCATTTCACATTGTGGTGTCCATGTAATGCGATCTGGAAGTCCTTTACGTGTCAATTCAGTTAACGGTGCACATATGGAATTAAAGTTTTTGATATACTTCTGGTAGAAACCACATAATGAGACAAAGGATCTCACGTCCTTCTTGGTTTGTGGTCTCGGGGCTTTCTGTAGTTTCTCTAAATTCTTTGGGTCAGGGGTCATGTTTCCCTGATAAACTGTGTGTCCCAAAAATTCCAATTCTTTACATCCAACGCAACATTTGGTTGGTCGGGCTGTTAAATTTGCCTCCCTAAGTCGATCAAACAGCATGTTCAGAGAGTCAATGTGTTCCTCAAATGTTTCTGTTGCTATAAGGATATCATCCATAAAATTTGTTATACAGGGATTATTCAGAGGATCCAATAATTTTCTCATCATTCTAGAGAAGACACTAGGCGCATTCTTCAATCCAAATGGCAATCTATTAAACTCATAGTGTCCTTCTGAGGTACTAAAAGCTAGGTATGGTCTAACCTCAGGCTTTACTGGAATCTGATAGTATCCTTTACTCAGATCCACTTTTGAGAAATATTTAGCTTTATTTAGTCTGGCAAACAGCTGATTTGTATCCGGCAATGGATCCACCTGTCCTTCTGTAATAGCATTCAGTCTCCTGTAATCTATACAGAGTCTATGTTCTCCAGAGGGCTTCCTTAAGAGTACAACACCGGAACTATACGAAGACTCACTGTGCGAGATAATTCCTTCCTTCAACAGATAGTCTATCTCTTCCTTCAAAGCTTTTTCCTTAGCAAACGGAATCGAATATGGTTTCATACAGACAGGTGTGGAGTCTATTAGTTTCATATCATATTCCAATAGGTTTGTATGCCCTGGTCGGTCTGTTAACACCTCTGCATGATTATTTAGAACCTGTTGCACTCTCTCTTTCTGAGTTTTCGTTAAATGTGTACTGATTTTCACCTGTGCTGCTGTCTCACAGGGGTGTAATGGATATTCAAATGATGAAAGTGGTTCCTTTTTCATCTCCATGGCGATGGACAAGGTCAACAAGTGTGTCTCTTCCTGATGTTCTCTTTCCAAATATTTCTTCAGGAGATTCACATGATAGATTTTTTCTTTCCCCTTCTTATCTATCTTATAATTTGTTCTAGACACCTTCTCTAGAACTGTATATGGACCCTGCCATCCAATTTGTAACTTATTCTGACTCCCGGGCAAAAGAAGCAGTACTTTCTCTCCCACAGCCAAATTTCTGTCTTTCGCCTTCCTGTTATAATAGGCAGCATGTTTCTTCCTGGCTTGTTTCAAATTTTCATTGGCAAGTTTCCAGCCAGTTTTTAACCGAGTGGTCAGCTCATTCACATATTGGTATGAAGATGTAATGTTTTCCTCTGCCTTTTCATCAGTCCACGTTCTTAACAAAGCTACATATGGACCTTTAATTGTGTGGACCTATTTGTCCATGCACCGGTATGGTCTCTTCCACTCGAAGCTTTATAGTGATGATTTTTCCTCCCAGAATTATCATTCACAAAACGACCGCTACCAATTTTTCTTTTGGGGCTTTCTCCCCACTTAAAATTCTTGATGAGAGATTTCCTCTCTACATCCTCTTCCTCCAGTTTGTTTAAGTCCGATTGAGGGATTTTCGGCTTATCCTGGGGTAAGACATCTTTTTGCACTCTCCGCATAGTGGCCATTGTAAAACAGTTAAGTGAAGCTTGTCCGTGAAAAGGGGCTTCCCATTCCATTTGGTCCACTTTATCAAATCTATTTTTCTTTTTATTATCAGGCCTAATTTTGCCCCGTGGCGTGTCCAGGTCCTGATCCATGTTCCCACTTGTGGGTGTTCCCTCATGTGCTATGCTACACCTTTCTACAAAATTCTCAATGTCCCATCTTGCTTTGGGCCAATAATAATTGTGAGCCACCTTTTGAATGATGGTACCTATCTTCTCATGGTCCCCATCTGGTTTCACATGTAGGCTCCTTATTAAGTCTGTCCTATATCTTTTTGGAAGAACCAGCTGTCCGTGACCATTGGATCTAGCTCCAGTCTTCCTATACATCAACTTGTTTTTCATGTAAAAATCTCCCTTGCCTGGAGTTGTATGACAAGTTGACAATTTTCTGAAACAAGGCTTGAGTGTTTTATCCCCAGCCTGTGCCTTCCTCATCTCTTCTGGAGTGGTATCTAACATAATATCCTCCTCCTGTCTTGAGGTCGACCTGACCTGAAGGGTTGCCATATACACAGGTTTCCTTCTGCAACGGTCAGTGTCATGATTGTCCATCTGACAATTCTTACACCACCTTTTTCCTTGGTTGAAAGATTTTCTTTCATCATATTTCCTTTCGTCGAATTGTGGGAATTTATTTTTATTTTCATACCGTGGCCTATCAAATTGGTGCTTACCTTTATTTTGATCCCTAGGATCAAATTTATTAAAGTTCTGTGGTGCCCTAAAGTTATCCACCTGTTTCTTTTTATTACCTGTTACCTCTGCTTGAGCTGCTTGATACCTTTCAGCAACATTTAGCAACTCACCCAGCCTCTCTGCACCTTGTTCCATGAGAAACTTTCTCAGGTCTGGAGCCATGGACTCTCTTAGTTGCTCTATAAGGACCATTTCCTTAAGATCTTGGGTTTTCCCCAGAGAAGTCCATTTCTCCAAGTATGTCTCTATTCGTGCAGAGAACTGGTGATAGGTTTCACCTGACAGTAGTTTAGCATTCCTAAATTTTTTCCTGTAAAACTCTGCATTCTTTTCATACCTTAACAAAAGAGCCTGCTTTAGCATGTCATAATTTTCCTGATCACCTCTGCTCATTTTTGCAAAAACTTCATAAGCTGCCCCACGAAGTCCCTGAGATAACTTTAAGCTCCACCTTTCTCTCTCTAACCCATACGTGGTAGCTAATAGTTCATACCTATTTATATAGCTCTCAATATCATCGTCTTTCTCAACAAAATGATCTAAATGAAAATTCATAGCTGAGGTTGAGGCTCCTTGAGTAACCGTAGCATCAGAGGCAAAGGGACTGGCACCATTTTCAGGAGCATGGCCTTGAAACTCAAACTCCCTTAGTCGTAACTCATGTTCCCTTTGTAATCTCTTCTCCTCCTTTTCTGCTTCCCTTTCTGCAGCTAATTTCTTCTCTTCCCTTTCTGCAGCTAATTTCTTCTCTTCCCTTTCTGCAGCTAATTTCTTCTCTTCCCTTTCTGCAGCCAATCTTTTGTCTTTTCTTTCTGCCTCCAATTTCTTAGCCTCAGCCTCAATCTGCAACCTCTTAGTCTCAGCCTCAGCTTGCAACCTCTTAGTCTCAGCCTCTAACTTTCTTTCGGCCTCTTTTTTCTAATCTTCTTTCTTCGCGTTCAATAAATTTGTCACATTCCGTTGTGACATAGGCAACCATAACTTGCCCATCTAATCCTAACTCTTTTGCAGTCTGAACCGCAGCAGATCGAAATTTGGCCAGGTCCGCCATTGTCTATCAGGTAAATTTATACAATGTCTAACCAACAATTCAATCTCTAATGGACAACACAGGCACCGTGAGCTCAACCTTATTTAATTCCACCCAAGGATACCTTTTAATTCTTATATTCCCTGAAGTGAATTACCCCCAATATTTTTAATAGTTAAAGATTCAAAATCCCAAGAGCGAGACCCCAATATATGTGGTGAAGTGGGATGTTATAAATATTTATAGGGGACTTAGTGTACTGACTGAGATCAGCTGTGAAGGTATCTATATCTATTAAGAGTAGTGTATTATAGATAACCTTACTTGCTACCACATATCTATATATCTCAGTCAGAATTATTCTGGAATAGTGTGATGCTACGTTATGTGTCTAGGGTATGTGTATGATGAAGTGTAAGTCACAACAACAGACAGATAAACAATTTAATTTAATCCACTACTCTTGACAACACTGTGACACTCACATACATATAACACTCTACAAAGATATCTTAAAAGAGTCACTGATAACTTTCAAATAACAATATGTATTCATTACTGGCATGAATGAATATGTGTCCTGATTCAAATACAAAGGGAACCAGGAATCACAATCAATTTAAATTACAAGTTATGTACAGAATGTATTTAATATGAATATTGTAGTGACATATATTATTAAAAATATCCTATGTGTGTCAGTTGTGTAGTAGTAATATGAGGTAATACTGGTTTTGTTTTGTTCAAGCTCTGTTGGTATTTGTCATCATGACTTCAATAGTATGTCTTTTGGGACTAGTATTGGAGATGTTCTCAGTTCCTGATATTAAGACAATTAAATTCCCCTCTGAATGTTATTTTTATAAAGTCATTTCAAGATGAGGGGACATAATGTTGAGCTCAGCTGGCCAATTCGCTTATCTGCGTGATGGCGGCAGGAAAGGACTCCTCTGCTCGAATTCTCCTCTGGGCTCTGGAGACACCTCACTGATAGCTAAAAAGACCAAGGAGTATGCTGTCCGACTCTGGATTCAGCAAATCTCTGACCAGGTGCTGCTCAGTACCATCAAGACCACTGTCCCTGAAATCAAGAAGGATGTACCTTCTACTTCATAACTAATTTATATTCTCTTTTACACTGATCACAATACAGCACAAACATTGCGTTCAGAGCGTTAGGCCAACAGTCAGCTTCATTTGAAATACTTTATTCCAGTATTACCCTTCTTAATGGTTACTACGCCTCTGCACTTCCAGCATTATTTCTTTCTAGTCAATCATCCAGGTGTCAGTGTACTATTTGGCCATTCCATGCCGTTTTACTTCTCTCCGACACCCTCTGTTCAGGCTGGAGCATTATAGGCTTTACCTCACGTTTGCCACTGAACTACACATATATATACAGGCATAAATCAACAATTCACATTCAATTTTCATTAAAAGATACTGAATGGTTCAAGCTTACCACAATTTCATGGAAATAAACACAGATACGTTGACTAGCAATGAATTCTGGCACAAATACTGGCACAAATTCCCATCTGCTTATGTTCCAGGCTTTTATTTAGCAAAAATATGAGCTGGCTTCAACGCACTGTGCTTTATCAAGCTTATTTGAACTAGTGGTCTCGAACTAACGCTCCCAAGTGTGTATATCAGCGAGACTGGCCAATGAGCCACGTTTCGACAAGTGTTTGAAAAAATGTTATCTTTTCCCGTCTCCCCTAACAACCAAGATAGTATTTATAGCCCGACCAATCGAGGTTAGGCTTTCATTTGTTGCGCTCCAATCAATTTGGAGTTTACATGGTAGGCTATTTCTGTAACGTAAATTTTTTTCAAACACGTTATAAAAAAAATCTTATGAGCAGAAATGATTTTATGCTGTCAGGCACCCCCAATATTTTATTTTGGGTATAATTTATTAATTCCTGGACTATTTGCGTAACGTTTTACATATTATTTGTCAGCAAGCCCTAAGGAACCCAAAAATACTAATTTAAAGGAGCTACGTGGCTGCGTTCAAAATATGCAATTTCTTCTACCTCCTGTTTCGAAGATGTGCTGTCTGGGTACTGTTATGTGTTCAACCGTAAACCCATCTAATGTTATCTTTTCTAATAAGAGTCTGTTATGATTTATAAACCTAACTCTGGGAAAGGGTAGTGTATTTTATCACTGTCCGTCTGAAAAAAAATTAGTGCATGTAGACTTACACGCGTGATGGTAGTAATTGTGTATCGCGCGAAGCGTGTTTAGTGTTCGGCTTTCTGCCTCTCCCTTCTCTTTTTATCCTTTAGTCCATCTGTTCGTTCGTTTTGGTAACGCAGTATAATTAATGTTAGGATTAATTTAGGTCATTACGCAGTACGTCTCAATGTTTTTCTTAGAAATGCAGCACACGTTTCATTGAAGAAGGCGGGTAATAATACAGTAAGCTTTTACTATCAACGTGAAAGCGTTACAATTTGCAGACGAAGCAGAAAACAAGGGGGATTTCGAGTACATTCTTTGTGACAGCACTGTCATTTTCCCATTGCTCTTCTCTTTATTAATTTTATTTGTTAGGCTTTATATTTACCTAATAATTTATATATGTGGATTAGAATATTTCATGACAGAGACCAACTAGGGGGAAGCGACCATCGCCCAATCTTTCTTACTGTCCAGAGTGCAACTCTCAGTACAGGCTCAGCCATTACAAGATGGAACTACAAAAAAGCCAACTGGGGTTTATTCAGGCATCAGGTGAACACGCTGCTGTCTACCCTCAAGGTACAGAACAGAGACATTAATGAAGTGGTAAAAGACTTCAACAGATGCATACTACAAGCTGCAAAAGAAACCATTCCCAAAGGATGCCGGCGTAACTACATACCATACTGGTCCAGCACACTCCAAGAACGTCAGGAAGCTATGGACAGGGCTAGAAAGGACGCAGAGTCTCAGCCTTCACTTAAAACTCACAACAAATGGAAAAAGGCTGTAGCAGAGTTTCAGAGAACAAAGCTAGAAGAAAAACGGAAAAGCTGGAGAACTAAAACGGCATCGCTGAACCTTGAGAAAGACGGCAGGAAACTTTGGAGATTAGTCAAGTCTCTAAATGAAGAGCGTTCCTCACCAAGGCAGACTATCACATTGGATGAAGGTGGCAAACTTTTCAGAGGAAAACAAGCTGCAGTCTTGTTTGCTAGAAGATACAGTTCAGAAAGCAACTTACCCATTAACATAGATCATCAGAGAGAGATAAGAAAAGAAATACTGGCAACCATGGGACAGACAGATACTCCTGCCCCAATGAGGGAACCCATCACACTAGGAGAACTACAGAAGGCTATTTCCAAGCTTAAGTTTCAAAAGTCACCCGGCCCAGACAAAATCAGCAACGAAATGCTAGTAAATCTGAGCTCAGCAGCAAAGACAAAACTGCTTGAGATATTCAACCACAGCTGGTTGAAAGGAACGGTACCCCAAGTATGGAGAGAAGCCATCACAATACCCATACTAAAGAAAGGGAAATGTAAGACCGAGGCTGCAAGTTACCGGCCAATCAGTCTCACAAGCTGTGTTGGGAAGACTATGGAGCGAATAGTCAACCACAGATTGAAATGGTATTTAGAGTCTGAGCAGATCCTGGTGCCGGAACAAGCTGGATTTAGAGAATGCTACAGTATAGAAGACCAAGTTACTTACTTGTCTCAAGCAATAGAAGATGCCTTCCAGGAGAAGAAAAAGGTCCTAACGATCTGGGTCGACTTCAAGCAGGCCTTTGACAAGGTGTGGAAAGATGGCCTCATTGCAAAACTTAGGAGAAGTGGAATCCAAGGCAACATGATGAAATGGATCCAGTCATACTTGCATAACAGGAGAACTAGAGTCACTCTTGACGGTCTGCAGAGCAGAAAAGTGTTGCTCCATCAGGGGGTACCTCAAGGAGGAGTAATTTCCCCAACACTCTTCCTTGTTTACATCAATGACCTGGTGAAAGATCTCCCTGCAGGAGTTAAAGCTGCCTTATATGCAGATGACCTAGTACTCTGGTGCGCTGATGAAAATGTCACCACAGCAAATTATAGAATGCAGCGGGCAGCAGACATGCTAGTGTCATGGGCAGAGAAATGGCTTATCACAATAAACACAGACAAAACCTCCACAACACTGTTCTCCCTCGCCCCCAAGGACAAATCAGCTAACATACACCTAGGGACAACCGTGATCAAGGAAGAAAGCTACCCCACCTATCTTGGGGTGACATTTGACCAAAGGCTTACATGGAATAAGCATATTGAAAATGCAGAAGGAAAGGCCCGAAGACGACTAGGCATACTCAGAAAATTAGCAGGTACCAACTGGGGAGCAAATGAACGAAATCTAAAGAAGATTTATAATGGAGTAATAAGACCACACTTAGAGTTTAGCTCAGCAGCATGGTCATCAGCTGCTAACTCACATCTGCAGTCTTTGGACAAGGTGCAAAATCAAGCTCTCAGGCTCATTACAGGAGCCATGAAAACTACACCAATAACAGAGATGCAGAAGGTTGCTGGATTACAGACATTGTCCCATAGAAGAGACACAAAAACCATGATCCAGATGGAAAAGTACAACAGTATGCCAATGCACCCAATGAAGGCAAGACTAGATGATCTGGCATTGGGACGTCTAAAGCGTAGCAGCTTTGTGCATCGGGGGAAAAGACTTATAAGACAGCATCAAGAAGACCTATCCATGAAGACAACACCACTGAAGCCCACCCTATACCCTGGGGAGCAGGCCAGCAGTGCCCTCCAAATTAATACATCAGTCAGTGGTCTCACAAGTGGATGTGAGTATAATGATCTGCAAAAACGAACTGCTACATTGAGTATGATCCAAGAAAGCTATCCCGATCAATCATGGATACATGCCTATACAGATGGATCAGCAACTAATGCTGTTAGGAATGGAGGTGCCGGTATCTTTATCTCATATCCTGACAACCACTATGAGACTAGGCACATTCCCACTGGTAAATTCTGTTCCAACTATACAGCTGAGGTTCAAGCTCTAGAGCAAGCTGCAAATATGATTTATAACACCAACTCTGACTGCCACCAGGTAGTCATCCTCACAGATGCACTGTCTGTCCTGCAAGCTCTCAAGGGTGGTAAACTCCCGCATCTGAGAAATGAACTAAACAAGGTAGCTGCCAAAAAGAGAACCATACTTCAGTGGGTACCATCTCATTGTGGTGTACCCGGAAATGAAAAGGCAGATAAACTTGCAAAAAAGGGAGGAGAATGTGAACAAGATAATGAAGTCACATACTTTGAGAAAAAGAGAGCTATCCAGACTATCAGAAGAGAACAGAATCAACCCAAAGACGACTATCACACTCTCGACCGGCAGGGACAGATAACTATTTTTCGACTCAGGACAGGGCATAACAAACTGAATAAACACATGCACAAGCTACGATTGTCTGCTTCACCACTGTGCACATGTGGATTAAACGAACAAACTGCTGAGCATGTTATACAGGACTGTCCTCTGTATGACCAGTTAAGAAAGATATACTGGCCCAATGACTCAACACTAAACTCAAAGCTATATGGAGTTAAAGAGGAACTTCAAACAACAGTCGAATTCATCATGAGAACTCGTTTGACGGTGTAATCATCAAAGATGCGATCGCAAGAAGAAGAAGAAGAAGATGTCGTGTTTTGGATCTCTCGTTGTAACGTGTTAGAAACTGTCATATAATTCACACACCACTGTCAACAACAAAAACAACGCACTATACGATCACAAGGGTCAAGAACCCGGGCCAACAGGGGAAGTTGTTTCATCACGGACTGATGGTAAACTAGAGGAAGGTCATCGGGGCTGTGAGATCAGGACACAGACAGTGATGGCCTGTCATCTGACGCTGCATCTTGCAGTGATGAAGTGGTGACCGTTCCCAGGATTAAAAGAATTAAGACAGTGTTGAACATCTGTTCTTGGTGGCTGTCAAAGGCGCTGTGACATGTGGTGGTGAAGTGGATGCCGTGAGTCCAGGATTTGAACCTGCTTGTATTTCTGCGGCATATTTAAAGGACAGCTGTGACATTTCCATTTCTCAGTCCAAGTCCCAGATGGTATTTCCGACAAACTTTCCAATTAGAGCTAAAGTTTAGGTTAGGCTCTCGATTTAGACCAATCCTGTCTCTTTAGAACTGTAGCAAGATTAGGTACCACTTGCTTTGTTTGTGAAAAAATGTGTAATGCGACACACACAGAGATAAGAGTGCAGGGACAATGCGGTGGGTCTTGCTTTGAAGTTGACGCCTAAGCCGAACAGCATTATGAAAGGGTAGGAAGGAGCGAATATATGAAACATGGCCGACCTTAAAAATGTGCATTGGCAGGAAAGAAAATCTAAAGCTACAAGAGCAAGCCTGGTTGAAAGATATTAAAAATGTAATAATTCATATACGGAGATAGAACATAAGTGATATCCAAAAAGATATTATTCAACTGTAAGTAGTTTTAAAAATAATTAATATTTTTCATCGTCATCACATCTGCTAAAAGTTAGCTCATAATCTTTAAAAATGTATTATAAATACATACCCAAACGGATTTCGATAAAACATGGATAGAATGAACGCTTCCTATTGGGAAAATGAAAGGAAACCTAGGAAGGAAGGAAAGATATAAGTGTGTAGTGAAAAGAAGAGAAAACAAGTACAGAAAAAGCACAGATTGCCTCAAACCAAGAGATTAAACGAAAACCTAAGCGGACTTCAGACGGTGCTTTCTCGTACGGGAGAATCACCCAAATATAAGGACAGAGCGGCCCGTTTAAAAATCACACACACAAAATCCAGACGCCAGAGTGAGAGACTGGAAGACAGTATCTGCAAGAAAAGTTTTTTCATGCTGCATGCAGGGCAGATATACTTCATCAGATACAGCCTCACTGTGCGCTTATTAATCCTAGAGGGTATGTAAGTTTATTAAAGATATATGTATGACTAATATAATTTTATTTCAGATTTTGTTTACGATTTGATTGTAACAGACATAATAAAAAGGGTATATAGGAAGCCAATGACGCTAACCAGAGATAACCTCCACCGGCATTGTCAGGAAGCATAACAATTAATTGGTTAGCCAAATATATCATGGCTAGTTCTTGCCTGGAAGCTTACGACATACCAGCAAGTACAGAAGTGACTTGGCATCCATAAGTGGAAGGCAAAGGGTATATCTTACCCATATATCATAACATGTGATTAATTCGTGTATTTTGTTATTTTTTGCACAGTAGACACTATCATGCCATCTCTGTAACATACTACCATGAATCATTCATTTATATACAAACACTGAACACATGGTCGCCTCATGAACATCAGTGGTGTGTGAGCTTGTTGGAACACCATGGCTACCTATTACCTTTTGTTCCAGGTTTTATGATCGTTCCTGATCGAGTTCATGGGACCCAAAGATTCCGCAATAGAGAATGCAGTCAGCGACCCATAGCTTGACTGCTTGCATCAGAGTCAGCGAACCAGAGCTGACTAAGACCCTACTCCACCTCCACGTGGTGGTCCTGAAAACAATCTGCATCACTGCAGTCTGGCTGAGAGAGTAGGGATCGCAGAGGGAAGGCAAACCCGGTCCCAAAAACTGCCGTGCTGAAGTCGGATGTGTCGACCGAAAGGTGCAGATATCACAGCTCCTGCGTAAACAGACACAACGCAACCAACGTCCTTTTCAGGACGAACGAGGAAGAAGGAAGAAGATCGAGTTCATGATCGAGTTCGTGATCAAGTATAAACTAAAGACTTGAGGACCTTTGATCCTGCTAACTGGAGCCTAGTGGTCAAACAATCTTCAACACCTTAGTCCCCCGTAGTTATAGGGCGGGCTGAAGGAAAGTCTTAGTGAATACCAGTATGTCTCAGGAACCTCGAACAGACGTGGCGTAATGCAAGATGAGTTTATGTGTATCCAATTCTACAAACACTGTGAGCGGTTTCAATAGCGCCTGTCAATGATGAAAAAGGCTAGAGACTAGATAGCAAGAATTATAAAACTACTGTGACAGACTGTATAATTTCATTGGAAGATACATCCAAGACTTTTTACTATTATTTATTTTAATTTGTAAATATAAATCATCATACATTTTACCATCTTCCAACACCCTTTTCTCATTTCAAGGCTAGATAGATGTACATAATAAATTATGAAATTGTACTCATTTGACTTGGTAAATTTTTAACTGTTAAATTTTGAGTTACTTTTTTCTAATTTAATTATATTATCACATAGGGTTACTATAGCGAAGGTGGCGCAGTATACTTCTGAAGCCGAAAATCTATTGTCCAGCTCAGAGTATTCACAGCTGTAACTCAATGGTGATACCATTGTAAAGCCACTGGCATGAAAACGGATGCCCAGACCGCAAAACACGAAACCAGAATTGGTTTTTGGAATGTCAGAACTATGAACGAGGCAGGAAAGCTGAGACAGATTACAGCAGAGATGAGGAACTACAAACTACATATCCTGGGAATAAGCGAGAGCAGATGGAGAGGGATGGGGAGAATAAAAACAGCTACAGGGGAAACAGTACTTTATTCTGGAAGAGAGGACGGTCAGCACAACGAAGGTGTAGCCATTATCCTTAAGAAAGGAATGGAAAGGTCTCTACTGGAATGGAAACCCATTAACAACAGACTAATAAGAGCAAGACTGAGAGGGAGATTCACCAACACCACAATTATACAATGTTATGCACCAACAAATGACAGCGACGAAGAGATCAAGGACGAGTTCTATCAACAGGTACAAAAGGAAATGGAAACTGTACCCAGGTACGATCTTATTATAGTAATGGGAGACCTAAATGCGAAAGTTGGAACACACAATAATTATAACGAAAGAGTAATGGGGAAATGCGGCAGTGGAACAGTAAATGAGAATGGGGACAAATTAATAAGCTTCTGCAGTATTAACAACCTGGTCATCGGAGGAACACTTTTTCAACACAAAGAAGTGCACAAGTTAACATGGGAATCACCAAACGGACGAGACAAAAACCAGATAGATCACATAATGATCAATGGCAGATGGAGACATGCACTACAAGACGTGAAAGTAAGAAGAGGCGCAGATGTGGGAAGTGATCATCACCTAGTAGTAGCAAGACTGAAGGTGAAACTCAGAGCTGCTGGACCAGTTGCAGTCAAACAGAAAAGATACAACATCACGAAACTTAAGGACCCCCTCACCAGAAAAGCGTTTGTGGTCGACGTAAAGAGACGATATCTGATTACCAAAAGCCAGGAAAGAACAGAGACCGACGATGTGGACCAGAAATTCAACACCATCTCAACAATATATAAAGAAAGCAGCAAGTCATGCTTGGGATTCCAGGAAAGAAAGAGCCAAGACTGGATAACACCAGAAACGCTAAACACCATAGCGAAGAGAAAGGAAATGAAAAGGAAGAAAACAGAAGCTAAGTCTCCCAGGTTAAAGGCAATATATAGTGAACAGTACAGTCAGCTGGACAAGGAAGTAAAACGTCAAACCCGTGCTAACAAAAGGACATTTCTGGATGACCTTGCAAGACAGGCAGAAGAGGCAGCACTGAGAAATGAACAAAGCACAGTTTATAAAATAACTAAAGCTATCAGTGGAAAACGAGGTGCAAACAACATAACGTTAGTAAGAGACAAGCAAGGAAATCTCATCACCACAGCACAGGGGCAGGAAACAAGGTGGGCAGAGCACTTCAGAGAAACACTGAATAAGGAACCACCAGAGACTCAGCTGAATGTTCCTGAGGCTGAAAGTGACTTAGACGTAAATACAGACATTCCACGAAAAGAAGAAATTATCACAGCTATCAAAGGGCTAAAAAATGGAAAAGCGCCTGGTCACGACAATCTGAATGCTGAGCTATTCAAGACAGACCCTGAACTAGCAGCAGAACTATTAGAACCACTATTTGCACAAGTCTGGGAAACTGAGACAACACCAACAGAGTGGAGTAAAGGAACAATTGTCAAATTGCCCAAGAAGGGCGACCTTGCAGACTGCAACAACTGGAGAGGAATTACCCTCCTCTCAGTTCCCAGCAAAATACTAGGCAGGATAATCATCCAGAGAATTTCAAAAGCAGTTGACCATAAACTGAGGAAAGAACAAGCGGGCTTCAGAAAGAACAGAAGATGTGCAGATCATATATTTGCCCTCAGGAACATTATAGAGCAGTGCTCAGAATGGCAGAGACAGCTGTACATTAACTTTGTTGATTTTGAAAAGGCTTTCGACAGCATACACAGGGACAGCCTATGGAAAATTCTGAGGGCTTATGGAATTCCCAGCCGCATTGTTTCCATTATAAAAAGCCTCTATTCTAACTTTACGTGCAGTGTTGGATCGAGTAATGTAACTTTCGAAGTGAAAACAGGAGTACGACAGGGATGCCCCTTATCAACAACATTATTTTTGACAGTCATAGATTGGGTGATGCGCCAGACAACAGAGGGCAGTCCAAGAGGAATTAGATGGACAACGTTTTCTACACTGGAAGATTTGGAATATGCAGATGACATTGCACTGCTCGCGCATTCACACCAACACATTCAAGACAAAACTGATAGACTGAATAAGTATGGCCAGCAGGTTGGCCTGAACATCAATCTGAAGAAGACAGAGGTCATGACACTAAATGTGGGCAATCCTGAGCCAATAACAGTAAGGAACCAGAAGTTAGAACAGACAGACACATTTACTTACCTAGGAAGCATAGTAACACCTGACGGCGGAACAAGCAAGGACATTAACAACAGAATGAATAAAGCGAGAACAGCCTTTGCTATTCTCAACAACATTTGGAAGTCTTCCCAGTACAGCACAAACACCAAATTAAGACTGTATGAGAGCTGCGTACTTTCTGTGCTTCTCTATGGTGCGGAATGTTGGAGAGTAACAGAGAAGGAAATGTCGAAACTGTCCTCCTTCCACACAATCTGCCTAAGGAAAATTCTCCGAATCTTTTGGCCAAACACCATCAGCAACCAAGAACTACTTATTCGGAGTAACCAGGAGGACATGCACACCATCATAGCTGGCAGACGCTGGAGTTGGGTTGGCCATGTCCTCAGAAGGGACCCTGATACCATCGCAAGAACAGCTATGCTATGGACCCCCGAGGGAAAGCGAAAGAGAGGCCGACCAAAAACAACTTGGCGGAGAACTGTGGAAGCTGAGATGCAAAGAATGAACCACAGTTGGGGCACTGTACGAAGGATGGCCGCCGACCGAGCAAAGTGGAATCAATTTGTTGCTGCCCTACAAGAAGCCACCAGGCGTGATGGCCGCTGACTGCTTTGACGGTTGGCGGTTATGGATCAAAGAAGAAGAAGAAGATACCATTGTACTTCTCTGGCACTGGGACTTCATACTTTCTGGAGAGAAATTCTTCTTCTTCTCTACCATCATCATCACACTAGAAAAACCTTTCGCTACAAGAACTATATGGGTCGGGATGTTAAATCATTACTATCCCCCCCCCCCCCCCGCGTGTTTTAAAATATCAGTTTTAAAATTTAAACTCGTGACCTATTTCAAATATGGCAGTAATACTTCCGATTGCATTTGTTCAAACTCACAAATACATCGGTGAACTTATTTCTGCCTAATACCTTTCCCAACATAATCTACCCAGACGAGTTATCTGTATTATTGATACAAAGATGGGACATCGGAAGCGATTACATATTTTCACCTGTGTTTACGTTCATGATCGTGCGAAACCGCATTGTGTCAACAATGGCCGTCTCTATCAAAGGTGGATAGACGACTTAAGTGATAGAAGCATTATCCGCTGACTTGTCTAATTAGCCTTGTATTACTATGATTCACTTGGTGAAACGTAAACAAGTCTGGGAGTGACGGCAAAAATGTAGGTGCATAAAATATGCCAAATAATAGGACGATGAGTGTGAAAAATGAAGAAATAAATCGGTAATGCAGGAGAGAACGAAGAATGTAGAAGGACGTTTTAAATATCGTCACACATGTCCATAGCATACGATGAAAGAATTTATAAGAAAAGTTTTATTTAAAACGGAAATTTTAAATTCTTCGCTGGATAAATCCTGGTGCTTAAATATGTTTAAATAAATTCTTATCGTATAAAGTCAATATATGTATAGTAATCAAAGATAGTGATCCCCGAACATTTACATACATAATTAACAACAACAACAGAGACAGAACGAATGAACGAACTTATATTTTCAAAGGGTTGAGAATTGGGGGCACAAAATACATGCCATAAATCAAACTGTCGAGAATGATTCGTCTCAGACAGTGTACATAAATAGAGGTACGATCCTTTAGCAACTCTCTCTCTCTCTCTCTCTCTCTCTCTCTCTCTCTCTCTCTCTCTCAGAGACACACACACACAGGTTATCTCCAAAAGAACGTTCTCATTCGTTCTGCACGGAATATTAAGTAGGAGTTATTTCCCTTTAGCAGTGTTTCGTGCTTTAGCAGTGTTTCGTGGACATGTATCGTAGTGTGCAAGTATCGATTGTAATTAGGAACTGTCACACTATTTGAGGTGCAAAACGCAGAGACAATTATAAACAAAATATTTTATTTTAAAGGGATAGACTGCTAATTTGATATATATATATATATATATATATATATATATATATATATATATATATATATATATATATATATATATATATATATATATATATATATATATATATATATATATATATATATATATATGATAGGAAACTCTTTACAGAGCGATACAACAGGAAGCAATCTGATCATCAGAAGTATTCCCTCCGTCCGACAAGTGTTTCGGCCCCATACTCCTTTACACTCAAAGGGGGCGGGCCCACTTGGGTCATGACTCCCAAGCGTCTCAGCTTCCTGTTGTCTTGTATCGAAAATGAACCCATTTCACTTACGGTAGCAACTTTAAAATCCACAACTCCGCCAGCCGTGGAGGCAATTGTGAAAGTAACAAAGAGAAGACAAATTATTCCGTTCGTTCCGTCGCACACACTGAGACACCATCGCGAGGTCAACGAGTCTAGCCAATGCGCGTTCCCCACTGGACTTTTGATACTGACACCCTGTTACGTACATTTATTACCTACGGGGGTAGTCTTCGGTCCTGCCAAATGTACGCACCAGTTTTATATAGTTATATTATTTGTGCGTTCGATTGATTCACGCACTGACGTGCACAATGCTGTGTGAGTTGCTTTGGACGCACGTGTAACCTAGTTGAGTAGTTTCTGACGTCATGAATGGGGCAGCTCGGACCATATTTATGTCCGCTGTGTTATCCTTTGATTTTATGCAAATGTGAAGTAGCCATCAGTTGTATTCGTATCTATTGATCTTCATGGCGAAGTCAATAGTGGAAGTATAAAGTAAGTGTCGCCCCATTTCTTATGGCATGTTTATTTATGTACATTAAAGTATCAGGCCGCTCCTATTAATGGTCTAGCGGGAATTCACCGTAGATGACATTCCTAGAATTGGACACACGGAGTCGATAGCCTTTGAATCTTTTCGTAGAGGGAGAATACCTACAAGAAATCAAGTTAATGAATTTATATGCTTCACATGTTTAATATGCTGTTACTACAATGCCAGAAGCGTGGCATAGAATGGGAGAGGTTAGTCAACTGGAATCTCTAACCTGTTCGTATTATCATGTATGACTTTGTTTGAAAACTATATACTATATATAACGGGATGTATGGAGAAAGTCTGGGATTATGAAGTATGATATGGAAGAATTTTATCCTGGAGTATGAATACGTTACCATGATGTACGTCCTTGAAGGAAGGTCAATGGACTTGAATGAGCGGAATATTATATGGTAACAGTTTGTGATCCTCAGTCACTTGAGTCAGAGGACTTTATTAGTAGAGAATCTTCAGGAACTTTAAAAGTAATTATCAACATGTTGACGTATGATTTCTGCGCCTGTGACGATGTTAGTCTTGTCCACTCCGTATGTGCTGTGTTGAATAAAATCTATGTACAGTCACCACCGACTTCTGTACTGCCAGTACTTGCCCAGTTCACCCAGTTCAATACTACTTGTTGAAGTTCGTTTGAAGAATATTGTTGACATTCGTTCATTTTAACCATTCGCGTTTTAAGCTACCTCTTCACCGGTATAAACTGAACTCAACGATAAGACGGAGTCAACAATAATTGGTATGCCAGTGTGGTCTGGAAATATCTAACTTCCAAAGAACGTACTCAATATTTTTCTGTGAAAAGAAGATTTTAACTTTCAAGTCACCAACATCTCGAACTTGGAACCCAGTGGGATGAGAAATCAGATTCAACTTACGTTTACCAAGGTCAAGGTCTTCAATCAACCTCCACGTCAAGTTTCACAGTGACTGATTACTTGGAGATCATCTCTTCATCATTATTGCGTGCGAGCTGTAATCTAGAGGCAGAACGAAGTATTTTATCTGTAGACGTACATCCACGGAGACGAGGCACATTGATTTTTTACCTGCACGCGAGATGAGTATAACGTGTTTCCGTTGTACACTTTATTACGCTTAGTTGTGCCTTCCGTGATATGTCCACATTCATATTTTTCGTGTTAAGTGTTATATGTTGTGTATTCTTCGTGGGAGGTAGGGAGGTTGATCTGACGAACGAGATCCATCTCGAAGCCAATTCGGGCTCTTCGTCAGACGTTCTGTAGGACATTATTTTGCAGACTTCCCGCAGTGGAATGTTCCTATGCGTGAGCATAGAAGGATCTTTGGTCCACTGTGTCTGGTAGTCCGTGACACCTGACTGTTTTAGCTGTTTCGTCAAGTTTTAATTGTTGTTTTTGGTAGTTATTTTTACTTGTACCTTATTTTCATGATGTATTTTGTATGTGATTATTGTCCATCTTACCTGACTGTCGTTCATTTTTTTACAAAGCATATGTTTTTACACTGTGTTGTCAATTGTCTTGTGCATTATTTGATCGTAGATGTCATCGTAATTTTTTACGACATTCTATTTTAGTTCCACATTTTATTTTATTTGATTTCTACGACTGTAGTCATTTGTCTTGATTATCGTGTCGTGTCAGTATTGTGCTATTGTCTGTCACGTTATTGCTTTCACACCATTTCATGTTATAAATTACATTATTAATTATTAATATTATTGCCTATTATATAAATTGATTTTACCGTTCTAGAACAGGAACGAAAACCACTAGTTGTAGTAACAATTTTAAGTAGTATTATTACATAATAAAATTGAATAATGGCTACCTTAGACTATTTCATTAAGCAAGCAAAAGCTCTTCAGATGGCTCCTGAGGAAGCAAAAGCATTTGCACTTGCAGAATATAAGAAAGCTCAAGAAATAGAAGCTGATCAGAGAAGGTTAGAAACTTTACGTTTGGAAAATTTGAAATTTGAGGCAGATCGAAAAAGGATTGAGGCGGAGGAGAATGAGAAAAAAATGAGATTAGCCGCTGAATTGGAAGAGAAACGATTTCAGCGTGAGTCCGAGCAGAAAAAATTCGAGGCTGAAGAGCAATTTAAAAGAGATGCGGCAGAAAAAGAAAGACTACTTAATATTGAAATGGGAAATAAACAAAAGGAAATGGAAGAAAAAAGATTAATAGCTGAAAAAGAAATGGAAGTTAAACAAAAAGAAATGCAAGAAAGAAGATTAATAGCTGAACAAAACACAAAACGACTTCAGCTTGAGATGGAAGAGAATGAAAGAAAACGACAGCATGAACTGAAATTAGCAGAGTCAGAATATGAGAGACTTAGGTTAACTCAGGAAGCTAATTCTCAGAGAACTTTTGAAAGCCAAACTTCATCCAGACATGATAATTTTAAGGAAATTCACCTTAAATTACCAAAATTTAATCCCCCGTCTGATGACGTGATATTCTTCCTAGATAGGTTTGAGGCCACTTGTGTGTCTTATAACGTGGATAAAGCTCTATACTGTACATATTTATCCAGATTACTTACAGGGGACGCATTAGCAGTTTATCATACCACCAGCATTGGTGAGAAAAATGACTATAATGCTCTTAGAGCGGCACTTCTGCAAAAATTCCAAATGACAGAAGACCAATATCGATCAAGATTTCATACATTACTACCTCAATCTAGCAGAAATTTTAGTGATTTTCTGTCACAAATACGACTAACATTAGAAAGATGGATCGAATTATCCAAAATTGAAAAGTCGTATGAAGGTCTCTTCGATTTACTGATGCGCGATAAGGTACTTTCGTCTGTAAATCCTACATTTCTCGCATTTTTACACGAACGGAAACCTTTATCTATGAAAGACTTAGAACAGCATGCTAAAAATTTTTGCACTGCTCACCCAAACATGGATCTAAGTAATGCACAGATTAAGAATGAATTGCCTGTTGCTTTTGCAGCACAACAAAACAATTTTTCACGCAATCGTTCTTTTAGTGCTGACAGATATGTCAATAAGGGAAATAATGACAATTTTAACAATGGTAATTTTTACAAAGGGAAGCAATTTCAACAATCTGCTCCATTTAATGTTTCTTGGAACCAGGCTCACAGATCGCGAGATTTTGGTAACAATAATTTTAAAAATAATCAAGGACATTATAATAAACAAAACTGGAGATCAAGATCTCAGGGTCCGCAAAACAAACAATTTTTTGGAAATAAACCATTTTACCAACATCATAACGATAATTATACAAATTATCGGACTCATCCAAATTTTAACTCTAGCAGAAACTACAATTATGGCAATTTTAATGACAAAAATCAAAATCGATCGCGTCGACGAGATAGATCGTTGAGTAATACGAATAGACATTCTAATGTCGCTTTTAGTGATACACAGGCTAACATTGAACAGGGTAAAGGAGCTGAAACTCATAATGCTATGTGTTGTTCTCTTGATTGTACCCAAGTCAAAGATTGTTCAGAATGCTCTACTCTTTTCCAGCCCAGGGCGATCACGACGCTGCGTTGCGGACATACCTTGCCTAGTCTACCTGCAGTCTGTACGGCCACTGCTGCGTCAGTACACCAGGGACAGGGCTCTCTTAAGTTTAACAAGGGATTTGTCAACAATATTTCATGCTCTCTCCTATTTGACTCAGGTTGCAGCACAGTCGGCGTCCGGACTTCGCTGATCAACCCAAGTTGTGCCACGGGCCGGGTTGTCAAGTGTGTAACGTTTGGTGGCACAATTGAAACATTTGCCACTGCTATTATTGATCTTAATACACCATTTTTTTCAGGAAAGATTCAAGCTTGTCTCCTTCCGAATCCAATTTGTGATTTAATACTTGGTCGCATACATGGTATTAAAGAGTGTACACCACAGCAAATTGCTGAATGGGAAGAGCGACATATTCAAACTGCAAATGCAGTAGTGACTAGAGCGCAAGCTACTAATATGTCGCATGATACACCTATGGAACCTACAGTTCATACCACTTGTGATGATGATGCTCCTATTTCACGGGAGTTGTTTGCAACATTGCAAAAGAATGATGATTCATTAAAAAAATTTTTTCAGTATGTGAACAAAAATAATACCAGCAACAAACTTGCAAAATCTAGACATGATTTTATACTTAAAAATGGGATTTTGGTTAGAGTAATACGAGAAAAGGATTCATCCTTATGTTCTCAGATTATAGTCCCATCCTGTATGAGATCTCGTATATTACGACATGCGCATGACTCGCAATGTGCGGGCCATATGGGTTTTTCGCGTACCAAATCCAGAGTGCTTTCGGCATTCTACTGGCCAGGCGTCCATAAGGACATCACTCTCTATTGTCGGTCCTGTTTGATATGTCAAGAAGTTAAGGTACGGGGTCCATTTCATGCGGCTCCTATTCAAGCTGCGGACATCCCGATTAGACCATTTGATAAAATGGCTATAGACATTATTGGTCCTATGCTACCATCTGCTAGAGGGCATACGCATATTCTTACGTGCATTGATATGTGCACTCGCTGGCCTGAAGCCATCCCTCTCAAGAACACTTCATCTGCCAGTGTAGCAGAGGCATTGATGTTAATCTTCTCACGCATTGGTTTTCCACGGAAAATCTTGTCGGATCATGGGGTTCAGTTCATTTCTGAATCCATGTCTCAAGTTATGAAGACATTAGGTATAGACAGATCTCTAAGTTCTATTTATCATCCGATGTCAAATGGGTTAATTGAGCGTCTAAATAGGACACTCAAGCAGTTGTTGGGTAAGATGACTCAAGACCATCCCCAAGACTGGGATCGGGTCCTACCCGCTTGTCTCTTTGCGTATCGCGAAGTACAAAATCAAGCAACGGGGTTTTCTCCATTTCAACTTGTTTTCGGCATGCAACCACGCGGTCCGATGTCGTTAATCCACGACTTATTGGTTGACGAGAATATTGAAGAGGAAACTCAATCCTCTTATGAGTATGTGATCTCTCTGAGAAAGAGAATCATAGATGCTTGTAGACTAGCTACTGCATCATCCGAACAAGCCAAAGAAAAAGCTCGTCTATTTGCAAACAAGTATAGACGTCTTCGCCAGCTCATACCTGGTGATGAAGCTTTTGTATTACTCCCTGCGCATAATAATCGTCTTTTAATTACCTGGAGAGGTCCTTTCAGGATCATCTCAAGAATATCCGATGTCGACTACATCGTTGATGTTAATGGTAAACATAAAACCTTCCACATTAATATGTTGAAGGAATATTACTCACGTCCTGATTATCTACAATCAGTGTTCCAAGCAACTGACGATCCTACACCTCCTATTCAACACTATTCTAGTTTGTCAGTCATCCAAGAAGAGGAATCTTCTTTCGATGATGTACAACTACCAATACCAGTTGTACCACTCCAA